>CAUYQU010050296.1:0-123092 GCA_963574635.1 Cheracebus regulus | reverse complement strand
AACAGAAAATAGCTTTTTAACACAATTAAACACCTCTTTCTTAGCAAAACAGAGAACAGACACAATGTCTTCTCAGACCACATAGGCATCACATCATTGTCTAGTAAAGATATTTTCATATATCCTTTGATTGCAGTTCCAGCTGTCCCATAGCTCGACTGCCTCCAATGGGAAACTGTGTCCGGGCTCAAGCTCACCGTATGGCGAGACCCAATTCCGAGGGATCTCACTAGGGAACAAACCCCACACTATTTGTCTTTTATAGTCTATGAGCAACCTAAGACACATATGTGAAAGTGTATGGGTATTTCTGTACATATATGTGTGAAAGAAAGACAGAAACTACACAGAGATACAGAAAGAGACCAACTGAGACCATTGAGCATGTGTGTAGAACAACACTGGAGACTAGTGGGAAAGTAACATATATCAACATTTTCCAAACTCGGCCCTGAGGAATGTTCAGATGGATGATTATGTAGAGACTATGTGCCTACTCAATATTCTTTCTTCAATTCCTCTTTGCTTATAAAACTCTGATTTAATTCAGGGCAGCAATGTGTCCACTCTAAGTCTATACCTCCCAGCCTCCACAGCAGCTAGAGGTAACCAATGAGATGCAAGTAGAAGTCATGAGATGGGGCTTCCAGGAAATCCCCTTGAGGAGATACTTATCAAGGGGGAACATACGAATACCCTTTACCACTTGCTCCAAGTTTCTTCCTAGAACAATGATGTGATGGCCAGCACATCACTAGCCATCTGGAACAACATAGTGACTTTGGGGATGGAAGTAATAAGCTAAAGATATTAGAGCACAGATATAAAAGGATCATATCTTGGCGTCACAATCATCTGGACTCCTTACTTCGCAATCATCTGGACTCCTTACTTCTGTAAGCATCACACATTTACAAGCAATGTAAGTCTACTTTCAAATAACATTATTCACTCCACAGGTAGTATAGGTACCTTACAGCAAAGTATTCCCAATTTCCTCTCCCATCTCTTATAACATCGCTGCCATTCATTTCACTTATCTATACACTATAATTACCCAATACACTGTTACTATTATTCCTTTGAAAACTTGTCTATTTGATCAATTAAGAATGAGAAAAATAAAAATTTTCATTTTACCTTCACTTATCCCTATTCTGGTACTTATTCTTTCTAACATTGACCTGAGTTTCTGTCCTATATTATTTTCCTTCTCTCGGAAGAACTTCCTCTAACATTTCTAGAGGAGCAAGTTCACTGTTCACTGGCAATGAATTCTCTCCTTTTTTTTTTTTTTTTTTTGGTCTGAGGAAGTCTTGATCTGTCCTTCACTTCTGAAGAGCAATTTCATTGGGTATAAACTTCTAGGTTGGTGGGTTTTCTTTCAACACTTCAGATGGTTCACCCTTCTCTCGTTGCTTGCATAATTTCTGACAAGTCCACTGTGATTCTTATCCTTGTTCCTCTGTAAGTAAGGTCTTTTCCTCTCTCTGACATCTTTCAAGACTTTTTTGTTTTGGTTTTGGTTTTCTGCAGTTTGAGTATGATATGCCTAAGTGTGAATTTTTTTTGGTATTTATCCTGCTTGGTGCTTGAGCTTCCTGATCTGTGGTTTGATATTTGTCACTAGTTTTAGAAACCTGTTGGCCGTTATTACTGCAGATATTTCTTCTGTTCCTTTCTTCCTCTTCTCCTGCTGACACAATTAAGCATATGCTACACCTTTTGTCCCACCACATCAGTGGTTCTCAAAGTGTGGTTCCTGCACGGCAGCATCATCGCTCTGGAAGTTGTTAGACATGCAAATTATTGGGACTCACTCCAGCCCAGACCTACTTACTCAAAAGCTTTTTGAGTAAGGGACCCAGTAATGTGTGCTTAATGAAACCCTCTACGTCAATGGTCCCCAGCCTTTTTGTTAGCAGGGACTAATTTGCTGGGAGACAATTTTTCCATGGTGATTCTTTGGCATGCAAAGTTTGCGAACAGCCATGCTAAAGCAAGAAGATGAGCACTAAGACATCTGAAAGGGTGACAGGGGGAAAAGGGAAGGACAGCTGCTGGAAACATTTAATAGCCTTAACATTTTATACTTAATTTCTGCCTACATATCAGTGATACTTCTTATTGGGAGTCTTTTATGCCTGCAGTAAGACCTAAAGAAAAACATGAGACTAATTCTAAATGAAACACCAGTCTCTTTGCCTCCTTTAACTGTGTTCCTAGCTAGTGGCCCTCTGTAGTGATATCGAGCAGCATATCACCCTGATAATCCACTTAAAATGACTCTAGACCTACTGGACCAGAATCTCCAAATCTTGATGCCCATAAAACTGTTTAAACACAGTTTAATAATTCCCTGAATATTCAGACTCAGCCAGTCTACGACCTGGCAATTGGGAACCATGGCTAGAGGATTATAACCCAGCCTGTTGGTTGCTCTTCATGAAAGCAACACTGCCCTTATCCCCTAACCAATCTTGTATGTCTTCACCCATATTTAAATAGACTCTGCCTCCCTCTTCCGCTTTTCATCTCTCCTTCCTTGAGATGGATCTGGGGGATCTCATACCTTAGAGATGGGCTCTAGAGCCCCAGCACTGAGTGCTCCGCCCCATGTGCTCCCCTACTCTTTTTTGATACTGTCAGTCAGAGGACATAACGTTCCCAGTGACATTGGCTGAATGTCTACACCGACCCCCAGAATGTAACTATTTCTGTTCTTTCCATCTCATCTAGCCCACTGAGGCCTGCCCAGGGAAACATGACCCCTCTTGTAAGTTCCAACTAATTACCTTAGTACCTCAGGTCTCCGTAGGACCTGATTCTATCCCAGGCCCTGGTCAGTAGCTGGGGGCCCCACTGGGCGCTATGCCTATACTAGCTCTGCATCCTAAGACTGTCCTCAGGCTTTGTGTCCGGCCCACAGGCTGTTACCTTGCTCCCTTAGAGAGACTGCATGTGAGACCTACCCTTCTGCCTGTCTCCAGAGTGTTCCAAATGTCAGCCATTCCTCAGGGCATCCCATCTGTGAGGCCACATCTCTGTGGCCACTCTCCTGATGCCAGCAGGCTCTGGATTCATGCTGTGACTTCTGGGCCCGTTGGACACAGGTTGAGCTCACAGGTTCAGTTAGCTCCAAGTGTCAGAATGAGAGGAAGAACTAACAGCCTTGCCAGTCCCTGTAGCCTCCCTGTCGCCAGACTCGTTCCATATCCCAAAACTTCCCTCATCCCTCCCTCCTGCCAGAGCTGGGATGAGGGAAAAGCAAGAGGGGCACGTAGGAGGTGCTCACCCTCAGGGTCAGGGAACCCCAGACCAGCACCAGAGAGGGGGTGCCTTCTTACATGCTGCACCCTAGACCCCTCACTCACCTCATCCTTGTCCCAGCCCTGCCTCCTGCCCAGGCTGCCATAAATATTCCAGGTCCCTGGGAAAGACTAAAGTAGGACACTATCAACCCCAAGGGCTCCATGAAGTTATTCTGCCACTCGGCCGATATTTATTGTGTATCTCTAGGTTATAAATACAAAGCAGGCAGAGTTCCTGGCTGTGAGAAACTCACAGCATAATGGAGAAGGAAAACCTATCAACAAGAACTAACACAAGACTGGCCAGACCAAGTGCTATAACAGAGGAACATTTGGAAGGCAGTGGAGGTGGGGATTCCTTACAATGAGAGATAGTACAGAAGGCTTCAAGGAGAAGGTACCGGTTGAGTATCCCTTATCCGCAATGCTTGGGACCAGAAGTGTTTTGGATTTCGTGTTTATTCAGATTTGGGAATATGTGCATATACATAATGAGATATCTTGGGGATAGGACCCAAGTCTAAACATGAAATTCATTTGTATTTCACCTATACCTATACACATAGCCAGAAGGCAATTTTATACAGTATTCTTAAATAATTTTGTTCATGAAACAAAGTTTTGATTGTGTTTGGACTGTGAACCATCACGCAAGGTCAGAAGTGGAGTTTTCCATAGGTGGCACCATATGGGTGGTCAAAACATTTCAGATTTTGAAATATTTTGGATTTTGAATTTTCAGATTAGGGATGCACAACCTGCAGCAGTTTCACCCGGGACTTGGAACTAGGGAGAGAAAACAGAAAGCTGATAGCAGGTAGAAAACAGCACGAGTTAAGGTGTGGCATGCTCTGAAGCTGGCAGGCGGCTGGGCATTATTAGAGGGTTAGAGACTTGGAGAGAATGATGGAGATAAGGTCACAGAGGAACAGGACCAGATTTCAGAGAGCCATGAATACCCTGTGGAGGAGTGCTGGGCTTTGATCTATGGTACATGGAGCATCTTGGAAGATTTTGAGGCAGAGGAGGAAAGTAATCAGATTTCGCATCACAAATAAAGAATTAGAGGTTGGGGGAAGTGGACAAGATCAGCAATGGGAAAAGAAATTGGGAGACTGTTTTAAGAAAAGCTAGCAAGTAACGCCTGATTTTCTAAGTCAGATGCATCAAATGCCAGAGGCGGTTACACTGTGGGCTAGAAAAGCGGACAGCACCAGGAAGTCAGCCTGGACAGGCATCCTATCATTCCGCAAGCATCTGCCAAAGCACTGGCTTCTGCAGAAAGAAAACCTAAAATCACTGGCTCAGATGTTCTCTGGGACAGCAGCCTGCAGAGACACTTGCTGGAAATGACATGCAAAACAGGCTCCATGGGCTTTGTGGTGCACATCCTGGGGTACCCTCAAGCTACTGCTGTTTTGACAAGCTTCTGTTGGGAAGAAAATCTCTTCACTCCAGGAAGAAAAGCACCTGCCTGTTATGTAGTTCTTCAGGTTGGGGATTAAAGGGCCCTGCTCTGTCAGAGTCCCTAAAGAGGAAGGTCCAAATCACTTTGAAAGCTCCCTTCCTGCCCTATTCATCTGCAGCTTGGGGCTTCCATGCGTATACGATGCAGACACTGGACACCGACTCTCAGAGAGTTCCCTGCTGAAGTGCATCCCAGGTGTCTGTGATGAAGGTACTCATGTTGGTGGTTCACTTCTCTCCATCCACACTGAGAACACCAAGCCCTGGATGTGGCCATCTCTCACCAGGCCCCCTACATGCTAGAGCCTCTGCCTCGTCTTCCCTATTTTCAGTTTGCTCTCATTCCTCTTCCCTTTTTCCATGAATAAAGCCAGAACAGGATTTCTGAAGCACATCAGTCTAATCTGATCACATCCCTGCCTGAAATCCTTCCTGCTGCCTTCAGTCAGGCTCCTTCGAAGACCTCACTGGGACCCTTCACGAGGCTGCCCCATGACCTCCCTAAGCCCCAAGCTCAGCAATTAAAAATCCCTTCCAATTCCCCAAATCCATTGAACGCCCACCTGCCTCTGAGCTCTGCACAGCCTGTTCTTGTTGCTTAGAGCGGTGCCAGCCAATAATAATAGAATGGGAGCCACGTATGCAATCATCAGTTTTCTAGAAGCCACAGTGAAAAAAAAAGTGAAAGAAAGGAGTGATGGTATCATGAATAACAATACTTTATGATTCAATCTATCTAAAACATTAGTACTTCAACATGTAATCAATATAAAAATGATTAATGAGATCGTTTACATTTTTTCCATACGAGGTCTTCCAAATCTGGTGTGTATTCCATACTTACGGTACATCTCAATGTGGATTTGCCACGTTTTCAAGTGCTTGACAGCCACGTGTGGCTTGTGGCTACCATAGTGGTAGTACCAGTCTGGAGCCCGCTGCTCCTGCCCCACCCAGCTCTCCACCCATGATCTGGGTCTCAGCAGCAAGGCCTGTCCTCTCGTCCTGTCTGTCCAAGTGCTCCTCCTCTGTGCTCCCCGTAGCTCCATTCAAACAACAACAAATCATCATAGGACTGGGTAGCCCACAAGCAACAGACATGTATTTCCCACTGTTCTGGAGGCAAGTTTGAGACTGGGGTGCCAGCATGCTCAAGTTCTGGTGAGGATCCTCTTCCAGCTGTGAACTGCTAACTTCTCAGTGTATCCTCACGTGGCAGAACTGGTGAGGTTCTCTCTTATGGGTGTCCTTCTGAGGCTCCACCCGTATGACCTGCTACTTTCCCAAAGGCCCTTTGCCCTAATACCACCACCTTGGGCTTCAGCATATGAATGTCGTGGGGACACAAACATTCAGACCATAGCACTACCTACATTTCCTCTTGTAACTCTCACACTGAATTGCAAAAGCCTGTTTCTTTTTCTTTTGTTTTTTTTTTTGAGACGGAGTTTTACTCTGTCACCAGGCTGGAGTACAGTGGCGCGATCTCAGCTCACTGCAACTTCCGACTCCCAGGTTCAAGCGATTCTCCTGCCTCAGCCTTCCTAGTAGCTTGGACTACAGGCATGCACCACCATGCCCGGCTAATTTTTGTATTTTTTTAGTAGAGACAGAGTTTTACCATGTTAGCCAGAATGGTCTCGATGTCTTGACCTAGTGATCCACCCGCCTCAGCCTCCCAAAGTGCTAGGATTACAAGTGTGAGCCACCACACCAGGTCAAGCCTGTATTCTTATCTGAATCTGATACTGTCAGCTCCATGAGAGCAAGGACTATATTGTCTTCTTTATCATTCAACTTCAACACTGAGCCTAGCAACAAACTATATATGCTGTATATAACAAATCAGTATCTGTTGAAAGAAGAAAAATAGTCTCCTCTATCCTCACCTGTTACTGGGAGATACTAAAATACTTTGGAAATTCCCTTGAAGATTCCCTTCTGCTTCACCCTCTCTTTCTCCACCATCTATGCGAACATGCACATGCATGCTCACATTCCTTACACACTCACACTCATACACTTGCACAGTAGCATCACATACATATGCTATATACTCTCAAGCCCTCTCACACTGCCTCACACTGAAATATGCTCATGCGTACAGACTTCTGCACACACACATACATACTCATACATGTTTACACTTGCGCTCATATATCCATACATACACTCACACACATTGCAGAGGTTAGTGGGAGGCCCAGAGAGGTCTTTATTTGCTCCAGGTCACACAGCACAACTAGGGCAGACCTGGCACTATATCCCAAGGTGACTGCTCAGGTGACCACATTGCCTCCCACTGGACTAACAGGACCACAAGGTGTACAAATGTGTCTGGGCACATTACAAATGATTCCTGTTTGCTATCAACCAGTGAGGAATGCCATATCTGATCATCAATGAACTATATTTCTGGGCTTTTATGCTATTCAGACAAGTTGCCCTGGCTGGGGTGCCTCAGAGAAAAACCCTGCTGATCCCCAGGGCAGGCAGAGTTTTGCTGACCCAACAGTGGGCAGCCAGGGATTCATGCGGACCTGCCAGGACCTGGCACCTTCTCCTCCTAGAAAAGGAAGAAGCTGAACCATCACATCTCTCCCAGTCTCCTAGAAGGAAAGCAAGACTTTTGGCCTGGGTGAGGGGAGCTGTGCGTGTTAACCTAGAGCAGTAGTCTTAAAACTGGGGTACACAGTTGTACTGTGTGACCTGGGGCAAATAGAGGTCTTTACCTCTCTGAGCCATCCACCAACTTCTGCAATGTGTGTGTAAGTGTAGGTGTGTGTGAGTGAAGAAAAAGTGAGTGTGCATAAGTGTATGGATGTGTGTGTTTCAGTGTGCGAGTTGAAGGTGTATGAGTTTGTGAGTGTATATGGATGACGGTGTGTACATATTCACATACGTACATGAGTGTACATGTGTGAGTACAAGAGTGTACTCATTCACTGTGCTTTACTATCCAGAATGTAAAAGTTTTCAAGTCACCAAACAAAAAGGACCATTAAAAACACTATTTGGGGGTGGATTTCCTTGTTGATCAAGGCACAAAGTTCATCTTAGGGCCTTTGGTCCTTCCCTGCTTTATACATTCTTTAGTCTAGAGCAAGCCACAAACTCAGTAATGGGCCCTCGCAGAAGTGGTCTTTAATCAGACATCCTGTAAGTCAGGGCAGTGAGATGTTGGCAATTTGGGATAAGGACCTCTTCTCTGCATTCCTCAAGGCTTGTCCAAGAATGCATTGCTTCTGACAGGGTCCCAGGAGAGCAAAGACAAGACATCATAAGGACTAATGAAGGCTAAAATATGTCTTTTTTTCCCCACATATTAAATATAAGCAACTCTTTTCAACTATTTTCAGTACCAACCCTAGGATGAGCAAAAAGAAAAGAAGGAAGGAAGGAATCTTTGAATAGCCAAAGCAGCACAGGTTTGTAATGTTAATTCTTCAAACACAAATAAAATGTTTTCAGGGCTACTAACATTAAGAAGTTATGCCAGATAAAACCTACAGAGAGAAATTGTATGTGCTTTCTTTTGAATGCAGTGTGCATTATTCAATAGGTAGTTAAAATCTATTTTATCAAATAATATAAATATTCCAATAACAATCAATTCTGAGATTATTTCATCTTATAAAATGTTTAAAATTTGTTTCTCCTACACCTTCTATTAATCAAAGTATAAACTTAAATGCTAGCTACTGGACCAATTCATCTTTAGTAACAGATACCTTTCTTTTTCATTAAATTAGCTGGAGAATTTATCTCAATGTCTAATGAGATAACTTATTTATTTTTAAACAAGATTTACATTGCATGATTCCCAAAAGCTAACTCTAAAGTTCAGTACACATATGCATGATTTGCTAAAAAAGAAAAAGAAAAAAAAAAGAAGCCACACCTTTTATTGTGTATTTTCTTTTGTTTCATAAATAACTTGCATTTTTGGCTGCACATACATTTAATTGTGACAAACTAAGTAATGAGAAACAGCATATAAATTTATTCTTGCTTTCCTAATTTGCCATAAAAAAGATTAATTATATTATATGCTTCATGATTTTAATCTTGACTGCTTTTTACTAATCTTTTTACAAGATTATAAGTAATCCTTCTTATAGTGGTTTTTATAATACTCCTTCAAATCTATGATGTTGATTTGAATTAAAAATTTAAGTCAGACTTCTTCTTACAGAAAGTAAGTCTGATTTCCAGACTGGTTTGACAAGAAAGACTGGCTTTGCTAAACAGATTATGCACAAGGCATTTTCCATAAATTGAATGAGCTAAATCTGAGCTATATGGTTTTGACAAAGAGACACTTGACTCATCCAATAAAACAAATGCAACTGACTTTTTAAAATGCATTGAAAAAGATATATTGAAATTTATAATAGTTTAATTTTTCAATCTTTTCTCAATAAAGTGAATGAGACAAGTTGCCACTAAGTTAAAAAAATAAATAAAAGATGTAATTAATAGTCATTAAATAAATTTTGGGCCCAAGCACGGTGGCGCACCCCTGTAATCCCAACACTTTGGGAGGCTGAGGCAGGCAGGTCACGAGGTCAGGAGTTTGAGACCAGCCTCACCAACGTGGTGAAACCCCGTCTCTACTAAAAATACAAAAATTAGCTGGGTGTGGTGGTGGGCACCTGTAATCCCAGCTACTCAAGAGGCTGAGGCAGGAGAATCATTTGAATTCAGGAGGCAGAGGTTGCAGTGAGCCAAGATGATGCCATTGCACTCCAGCCTGGTTGACAGGGTGAGACTCTGTCTCATAAATAAATAAATAAATAAATATTGGAAAAGGCTTTTTTGGATATTCCCAAAAATTGAGAAAGTAAATGGCTCTAATTATGGCAACAAATACTTTAGGAAGTCTTTTTCTCTTTCAACAGAATTGAAAGAGAAAATAATTTTTGATGATAGGTAACTGTGTGATTTGGAGCATTTGAACCCAGAAAGAGTTCAAATAACTGATGAAATTACCATAATAAAACACCTTCTGTTCCTATCAACTTATGCATGTAAGCAAAATTAATCAATGTGCATAGCTATAAAATAAAAACAAATTTTCAATGGAGAATAGAATTTATTTATATCCTTAGTCTATAAGAAGGAATATTTATTATCTAACTGGAGGATCACACTAATCTCATTAAGAGATGTAATTTCAATAAATTTCTACTATGTTTAAGTTAGCATTGACAACACTTATGTTATATTTATGTTATTTTGGTAATGTGTACACTGAATTATAATGATCACTCATTGAAGAAGTAATTTTAACATTTGGAAACTTATGGAAACGTATTAATATTAAAATTTCTGATTACACACAACAATATGAATGAACTTAACATTACTGAACTGTACACTTAAAAAAGACTGTCAAGCATAAAAACATACCACATTAGAATAAAATTCTGTGGGAGTTAGAATACAAAGATGAGTTTAAGAAGATTAGAGAATGAAATAAAATTTCTCGATGTTAAATACCAGTTTGAGGCTGGGCATGGTAGCTCACACCTGTAATACCAGAACTTTGAAAGGCCAAGGTGGGAGGATCTCTTGAAACCAGGAGTTCAAGTCCAGCCTGAGCAACACTGGGAGACCCTGCCTGTACAAAACTTAAAAAAAAAAAAATTAAAAATAAAGAACAGTTTGTTCGCATAGTTTTTAAGGGACGATGATAGATAACTATAGTATTTCAATTCCATTGAATACATTGAACAAGTAGTAATGGATTCATTTTAAGGAGTCAGTACTTATAATAGCCTGAAATTATGCCTTTTGGAATGATTCCAACTTATGGAGAAAATTGTAGATGTTAAAGACATTTGAGGAGCTACATAGACTTTCAGAGTACTCTCAGAGGCACACGAGGAAAACTGAAAGGCACTGCCTTTGAGCGTGGGGAGGAGGAGGGGTCCTCGCAGCAGAAGCCAGCCCTGTGCTTCCTGCGGAGTTGTGATTTTTCCATCCTTGTTCTTCCCACTTCATTTCCTACAGCCATTTCTTTTCTCCTGGAGAAAGCAGTTACCCTGTGGAGCGGTTTTGAAAGGTATGTGACCTTCTCAGGCTCTAACCATTCTACGCTGCAGTAGCCTTTCTGTTCAAAAGAAAACTGAGTTGGGCCAGGTTTTTTATTATACAGACTGGTTCATTCATTTAGGAAGGAGAGAAGGTGGAGACCTTTATTTATTGACTATCTGCCACGTGCTAGATACTGTGCAGGATGCTATCTAGATACTCTCATTTATTAACAAGAAAAATTGAGATGACTGTCTGGGCCAGGTGGCTGATGCCTGTAATAATCCTAGCACTTGGGAGGCCGAGGCAAGAGATCATTTGAGCTCAAGAGTTCAAGATCCTTCTGGGCAACATGGGGAAGCCCCATCTCTACAAAAAATACAAAAATTAGCTGGATGTAGTGGTACATGACTGTAGTCCCAGCTACTCAGGAGGCTGAGGTGGGAGGATTACTTGAACCCAGGAGATTGAGACTGCAGTGAGCTGTGATCTTGTCATTGCACTCCAGCCTGGGCAACAGAGCAAGACTCTGTCTCAAAAAAGAAAAAGAAAAATCAAGATTATTTTTATACGTAGTTATTATTATACGAAGCATTTACTACGTACCAGACACAGAGTTGGAAACTTTACATAAATGATTTTAATCAGTTTCTAGAATAATTCTATGATGTAGGAATTATCCATTTTTCAGATGAGAAAATAAATCTCCAAGGCTAAGCAACTGGGAGGGGACAAAAGCCTGATCATGATGCTAAAATCCACACTTTGACCTCAAGCATTGTCATCCGCATTTAAAAAGGAGGCTCTGAGAGTTTCAACAAGTTGCCAAGATCACAATTAGTAAGTCCCAGGTCAGTCTGAGTCATTCATTCCTTATTTTATTCCAGACAGGAAGGAATGAAGGCACTGCGGGATAACCAATAGTCGTGTTTACCTAGGACTCGCTGAGTGCGTGATTCCCCGCGCTTCTCTGCCAATTTTATAAAGTGGGCAGACCTGATTTTGCTGTATTCCTATCCCCCTTCTTTTGTTTTGTTTTTTTCAAATGAAGGAACTAAAATGCCCAGAACCTTTTCTGGACTTGCATGACCATCTTAGCACCTTCTCAGCTCCCGATCGGAGCAGTCTGACAGCTGTGAGAACCAAGCCCAGGGAGCTGATGCCCCGCACACTGGGGTCCCTGAGCTCCCAGGGCCAGGACAGATAAGTAAGGGAAAGGAGCCCCGACACACTCTCTTATGCTTTTGGCTGTCAGTGAAGGTGTGGGCTCCTAACTGACACTTCCCATCGTGTGGGGAAACTGTGTTTCCACAGCCTCATTCCTGGTTTTGAGCAGGAGCCTTCGGGCCCTGTTTAGGAAAGAGGCATGCCTTTCGGGGTCTTGAGAAGAGAATGTGAACAGTGGTGGGGTGTCTTGAGAAAAGAGAGGTCTATGGGTGTCACACCCCACTGCCACTCCCGGAGTCAAGGGCTTGTTTTGTTGCTTCACCAAGTCAGGGTCTTCACTGGACTTTGCATAAGGGCCTGTTTTCACTCATTATGTCCCAGGCAATGGTAAAGGGCAGTCATTTAAACCTAATGTAACCTGTGCAAAAATCCAAACAGTAATCAGATTGCAAGAGAACCAGAGCTGTGGAGCAGCATGCTAGCGTTGATAGAACGGGCCAGAGGGAGGCCAATGGGAGGCAGTCCCTCCCCAGGGAGGCTCTTCTGCAAACTGCTTGCAGGAGCTCCCCAAATTCCCCTGCCTGTCCTATACCGCTCTTCCTGGGAATGGGGCATCCCCCTCTCCCCCAAAAATATAAATGGTCTTATGTGTGTGCTTTTTTTTGGATTAGAGAAAAAGAAATAGCTTTTGTTTTTCTTTTTTTTCTTTCCTCAGTTGGCTAAACATAACATCCGACCGACAGGCTTGGAAAACAACTTGACTAGCAGTCTGCAGGATCAGACAGGACAACAGCCTGGAGTATTCTCTCGTGGACTGGGGGAAACCCAGGCTGTCTTTTCTTCTGAAATTTGTGGCAATCATCAAAAAAGAGTACCTGTCAAACTCGCCTCCTGCCCCAGTGGGGCCACCAGGCCGCTGCAGTCTTTCTTTAATTAGTTTATTAATCTTCTAATGCAATACCATCCTCCGTCTCATTGTTCCTCACTAGCTAACCAGGCCTGGACTTTGTAAATATGTTTAATTAAGCTCCCAAAGCCACAAGCCTCCTCTCTTCTTGGTTACACTCTCCCACCAGGCCGACATCAGTCAGAACTGAAATTAACAACTGGCTCCGTCCACTTGTCCATCTGCTCCCACGTCGGGGTGGGGATGCAAGGGGAGGACATTCTGCAGGAAGAAATGTCCCCACCCCAGTGAGAGGTGCCACCTCCCTCAGCAGGAGGCCTGCTGTTCTATGGGGAGACATCAACTTGATGTTCTAGAGAGAGAGGAGAGGAAAGGACACCTTTCAAACCTGTAGGTATAAATGTCTCTTTCTTCCAGCCACCCACACATGTTTGGGAAGGAGATCTCCCTGCTACAAAGGAGTAGCTCTTCTCTGATATTTTTTGAGCTCCAGGAGACACTGCTCCCACCCTGGAGACACGGGGCAGTATGTGGGGGAGAGGGGGGTACAGGGGAAACTGGTGGGGCAAGGGTGGCAGGACATGAAGTCAGGAAGAGAAGGTGAAAATAGCCAGAGATAGGTCTGGGAGGGAATTGCACTTGAACATGTCCTACAACTGCTCTGTACACATCTGTCTTATCCAATAAACCCTGAGTCCTAGCAGATAAGGGTCAGTATCTAGCACAGTGCAGGGTGTGTAGAGGACATATAAGTGTGGAAGGAAGAAAGGAGGGAGAAAGGGAGCAAGGGAAAAAGGGAAGGAGGGAAGGAATGAGAAAAAGCAGGTGGGTGGGTGGGTGGATGACGGATAGATGGTGTGATAGGGATTTGAACCAGGGACCACACTCACTGTTATACAGACCATGTGGCTTCAGGAAACCAAGCCATGGTGTTCTTGCATAGAAGAGTCTCTTCCTAGGAAGGTACTCAGAGAATGTGGTCAGAGATGGCTTATATGAAGTCAGTGCTGCATACCACCAAAATAATGCCAGCAGGGAGGGAAAAACAATCTCTACCACTTGTTTTGAAGACAAGATGCTAAACGACTCACTGCTTGGGTTGTAGAGGTTTTTAAAATTTATTCATGTATTTGTTTTTACTGAACCGTGTCCACAGGGCACCCAGAATATACAAAACTGCAAATATTAAATCTACCATCTGGACATTTCTAAACATCTGGGCACTTGGCATCACGCTGACCCCAACACACATCTATTGGCCATGGAATTGGAGCCCAGAGCAGACACAGGCAGAGGTGGCAGCACAGGGAGGGGGTGTTTAGCTCACTCATCCCAGAATGCCTGTGGGTGTCCACGTTTCCAATGCTCTGACATATTGCCAGGCTATGCCCCAGTTTTTAATTTGGAAATTATAGTTGTGATAGATACGGGAATAAAAGAAACAGTATGAGGGAGAAGGGAGAAAAAGAGAACGAAAAGACAGCAGATGAGAAAGGGAGCTTGCTGGGGCACTTCTCTGAGCAGTGGGGACAGAACAGCTAGAAAATGCATGCCACACCACATGGCATTCCCAAGGGGTGCTGTTTCCACAGCCACCACGCAACACTGTCATGGGCTGTTCTCACCCCAACTCCAAGGCTCAGATGGAAAAGCTGTAGCATCAGGTTTCCCTGGAGCTTACCTTACACCAGGTTTAGTAACACTGTTACTTTCCTCACCTCAGTGGTGTGGGACAGGGAAGGAAGAGTAAGAATCGCCCCATTCTACAGACAGGGAAGCCGAGGCTCAGGAGGGAATAGAAGGTAGCTAGCGATGAGCTGAAAGGCAAAGGTCAGTCTAAGCTCCTTGTTTCCAGGGTGATATCTGCATGTTTTTCCTTTTTTTTTGAGACAGACTCTCACTCTGTCACCCAGGCTGGAGTGCGGTGGCACAATCTTGGCTCACTGCAGCCCCCACCTCCCAGGTTCAAGCAATTCTCCTGCCTCAGCCTCCCAAGTAGCTGGGACCACAGGCATGTACCAGCACACCTGGCTGATCTTTGTATTTTTAATAGAGATGGGGTTTCACCATGTTGGCCAGACTGATCTTGAACTCCTGACCTTAAGTGATCCACCTGCCTCGGCCTCCCAAAGTGCCGGGATTACAGGTGCGAGCCACAGCACATAACCATTTTTCTAGAGGTAAGAGCTCAGAGAAGCCTTAATTGAAATAATAGTTTCCCTTTACCCCCACATGGATCAAAAGAGAAGCAAGATGAGGCGAGACTGCTTGGAAACCTGGAGAAGATTGGCACCACTTTAAACAGGACCCCCGACATACACACCTCCCCTCCTCAAAACATACACATGCCCATGCCACAGGTCCTTAAGATTTATTTTATTAAACCCATGAAGTGAAGCGCATCCTCTCTACAGAGTCCGCCTCCCTGCCTGCCTGACTTGAATCTCCCTGTGTTTTTGTTTCCTGTACTGGGTGATTGATTACAGAAGAGCAAATTAGCTCCCACTGCTTTTAAGATGCATTTTCTTTCTTAAAGAGAAGATGATGTGAGCATTACTTCTCCCAGCCCCCTGCCTGCCTTGGCTGTCACTGCAGCTTTGGAAGGGCCTTCCTGGAAGGGAGGAGTAGCAGCAGTATCTGCCAGCCTGCAGCAGCCCACCCTGGGGCCCAGTCCTGCACCCGCTCTGCTTTCCCCAGGCCTCTCCTTCTATCCTGGGGGACTCTCTGGTTACCCCAGGCTATTTTTACCCTTCTCTCTCTGTACCAATATATGTGAATTCAGCTGCCTAGCAGAGTAGATGCTGTTAAATGAATGATGAAATAAATGATGAATGAATTATAAAGACTAAGATCTCAACTTAATGAAATAAATGTGCTCTGTGCTCTAAACCATGATCCCCTGCCCCCCCCCCCCGCCAAGGCCCCTCATCGCCTTGCATGTCTCTCAACATGATATCAGATAAAGATGGTTATGAGAAGACTTAGCCCAGGGTCACTGCAAGCCTACAGGGCCGGCCTAGAATATGGAAGGTGGAATTTCAACTCTTCCTTCCGGGTCTAGTCCTTCCTGCTGTAATCCTCCTTTGGAGGTCTCGGCTGACAGAACCAGAGCACAGCATGGCTTTGCTCTAACTAATTGCCAACAGTTGGCTGAAGCTACATTTGTTATTCAAAAAGCCTCATTAATCTCCTAATGCCAGTGTAGCCATGGCTGCTAATGGTGTCTCTCATCTCCCCACACCCAGTTCCGGATGGGGCATCCTGGCTTCTGGCAGCAGAACAGCAGGAAACGGCTTCCTTCTCAGGAGGCTAAGCTAGTGTCTGGGGTCATGGAGCCAGGCTGATTTAGAACCTGGCTGAGTTCTGCCTCTGGATGGTGCGGTCCTAGGAAGCTGGACCCAAATCTGGGTCACCCTTGGGTCATAGAGCCTTGGAATGGTTCCGGTAGGTGGAAGGATGGATTATAGAATACCACAAGGAGGCTTATGTGAGACCTATTGGAAGAGCCGAGGGGAGCTGCCCCCTCACAGCCAAATCAAGAAATCCACCACTTTGTCTCTTGGGTATAGGGATGGGCTCTATCTCGGGAAACCCCGCAGGATGTCTGGACATGGAAGAGGTGCCTTCCAGAAAGCTCATGATGAGGAAGTCCTGAACAACCAGAGAGCCTTTGCCAAGGTTTGAATCCGAGATTCGAACTTGCATGTACCCTACGGCCCAGAGAATATGATTTCAGTGCTTTCCTGCCTTCCTTCTCTAAGTTCTGCCTCTGTGGGTTTGTCTTCCCAAGACTATAAACTCTGAAGGGACTGTATCTGCGGTGTCTTTCACACCTACCCCCTTATACACCCAGTACAGCCCTGCTGATTCATGAGCCATCCACCTGACTCACACTTAGATATGGAGGGAGAGGAGAGAGTATGAGGGAGACAGGAAGAGGGAGAAATAGCAGAGAAGAAAAGGGAGCAAGCAAAGAAGAGAGCTGGCAGGGGCACACCTCTGGACAGGGAGAATACGATGAGTATCAAGAATAAGACGCTCTGTGATGACCCGCGGCACTGCCCCCAGTGGCTACAGGTCCAGACCCAGATGGGTGCACTGCCCCCAGCTGCAGGACTGAGACAGGCACAGCCTAAGGCTCCATCCTCTTTTTTCTTCCAAAATTTTATTATAACATTTTGCAGCAAGAAAAAATGAAAGAATTATACAGAAAATGCTCAGTATTTGTTTTTATTTTTGAAATGGACCAGACCCTCCGGCCTCCACCAATTCAATTCCATCAGTATTGCCAAAGCTCAGGTGTGCGGGCCACCTTCTCACCAGCCATTATTAAAGTATTCGTTAGAACAACATTGCCCCCTGCTGACCACAGGCTCTCACTTCTCTGGGACGGCTCTGCCTTGCAAACAGCTCAGAGAGGGCTGGATCCTATTGTTCCTTCCCAGCCCTTTGCTTTATCCTTCCCATGTCTACTCTTAGCTGTGCCTTCACCCTCAACCTGAGTTCTGGGGGGACCCGCCCGGGCACAGAGATGAGCACCCGACTGAGACCCAGCTAAGCTCAGACAATTAAGCAATGTATGAGGCCAGCAAATGTCTTTGTAACTTCATTTTTCTTCAACCCTTCACTGAGTGCTGCTTGTGTGAGGCACAGCATTAGGGCTGTATGCAAGGCAAAGCTATGTCTCCAGGCTGTGGATAAATACCTTCCCTTCTCTGTGAAATAGGGATCATCAAATTCTTCTCTGCTTCAGAGAGGGGCTCTCAAGCAAAGAATGAGAAAGAACCTGATGGTTTCAGTCATACCCAGGAAGATCTAGAAAGCATTCACCATATTAAAGCTGCAACTGATTTCCGGTTGATTTCTTAACTTTAGAGAAGTAGCTTGGCCCTTAGTATATATATTAGTCCGTTTTCACGCTGTTGATAAAGACATACTCGAGACTGGAGAATTTACTAAACAAAGAGGTTTAATTGACTCACAGTTCAGCAGAGCTGCAGAGGCCTCACCATCACGGTGGAAGACGAGAGAAGACCAAAAACACGTCCTAGGTGGTGGCAGGTAAAGAATGAATGAGAATCAAACGAAAGGGGTTTCCCCTTATGAAACCATCAGATCTTGTGAGACTTATTCACTACAATGAGAACAGTCTGGGGGAAAGCGCCCCAATGATTCAATTATCTCCCACCAGGTCCCTCCCACAAAACATGGGAATTGTGGGAGCTACAATTCAAGATGAGATTTGGGTGGGGACATGGCCAAACCACATCAGTATATTTGCAGTTAAATATTCTCAGGTGTTTAGTGCTTAAATATCTCTACCAAAGGAAAGAAGTAAAGCAGAATGAATCATCCCAAACACTGGTGGCCTCTGGGGCAAGCTCCCTGTGTAACTGGAAGCTGAGAGAGTGGGATCTCACCTAAGGTTTCTGGCACCTGTTTCATTCAAGATCAGTTACAGCTGTGGTTCTCAATCCTGAGCTAGATCAGAATTACCTGGGGGAGTTGTTAAAACCCAGATCGCTGGCCCCACCCTCAGCCTCTGATTCAGCTTGCCTAGGGTGAAGGCTGAGGGTTTGCATCTCTAAAACATCTCCAAATACTCACCTGGGTCCAGACTGAGAGCCACTGAGCTCGGCTCTGCTTTGGTAACAACTCCTGAATCTCAGTGACTTTGCACCACAGAAGTTTACTTTTCACCTGTGCTACCCATGGATAAGAGTCAGTGCAGCTCTGCTCCACATAGTCACTGAAGAGCCCAGGCACACATGGGCCCCCCTCAACCACCACCTTATAGCTGCAGCTTCCAGAACATATGACCTTCTTGGTTGCTGTGACACAGGAAAAGAAACTGATGAATCATGTCTGGGCTTTTAACTGTCTCAGCCCAGAAGTGGTTACATAAGCCACATCCACTCACATTTCATTGACCAGTGCTACACACATGGACCTGCCCATATTCCATGCAGGAGTCTTCCACATCTCTAGAAGAAGTGGACTGGTTGTTGGTGAACAATTGTACTTGTGGGGACAAGAAAAACTTTATTTTAAATGCTAATTCGCCATGTAACTTCTGACTAACCCTGAGTCCTGCAATGCCTCCAGAATGTCTAGTTGATGTCTTAATCTTTATATAGGAACACCTATTCACTGTAAGTTTCCTCCAAAACAACCCTTGTTGCAGAAATCAAAATCTGTCACACCCATAGCCATTATACATCCCTTCCAGAGCACGTATGTGTTTTCTTCAAGAGATAAGCCCTGGGTCTGGGAGGGTGTTGTGGTGCAGAGATCCACCTGTCTTGGGACCACCCAAGACCTTGCTTCTGACTGCAAGTTCCCCCTAATAAATCATCCAAAACTGACAAACTGGATTTGTCTGCCTCTTTCTTTGGTTTCTTGGCTCCTTCTACATTTGGGGGTCGCTTTGTACATATGGCCCTTTCATGGAACAGCACTGTCAACCATACCACCAAGCATATCTCTTTTCACTCTTGAGAACCTGTGTTCTCAAGATGGGGTGGTGATTAGCGGGAACACATATTTGCCCTCATAAATCTTGGTGATTTATGATGATGATGATGACCGACAATAACTTCTGAGAGCTTACTATTATCCAGGAACTGTTCCTAGTGGTGTTTATGTATCAACTCGTTTAACCCTCACAATTACCTTACATGGTAAGTACCATTTATGCCCATTTTATAAATGAGGAAACTGAGGCAAAGTAGGATTATGTAGCTCACCCAGGTCATAGAGCTGTGAGAGACACAGCTGGGATTATAATCTAGCCAGTCTGATACCAGAGTCCATGTTTTTAATCACTGTTCTGCTCTATTGCTATGCAGCTAGCTTTATTTTTGAAGATAGAGGAGACTGTATCAGAAGGCCTGATTATTATTAATAGACGAGTGAATAGTTTAAACCCAAATGATCTAAGTGCAAACAGTTCTACTGAGAGGGCATCCCCACCCAAGCATCTCTACTGATATCCAACTATGTCAAAATGGGATCCAGTTCCAACAGAAGGACTTTAAGTGTCCTCACTAATGCCCCACAGTGTCTGGAAGGCCATTCAGGTAGTATCTGTTCCCCCTAAAAGGCACACTCTTCCTAGTAAATTGATTGGGAGGATGGATAATATTTTTCTTTTCTCAAAGAATTGCCTCCCAGGTCATACAGATCCCCCTTAAGAGGAGAGCCAGGAATCCTCTTATGCCCACCTCCCTCCCTCTTTCCCCCTACACTTCCCCTTAGCCTGATTCCATCTGGAAAGACACTGCAAACTGTAGAGTCACCACCTTGCCCTGACATCTACTCTTTCTCCTCTTTCTCTACTTTGGTGGGCCAGTGGCAGGTTCTTATTTGACAGTATAATCGGAAGAGGCTTTAAGTCTTAGTATCAGTAAGAGAAAGCAATTCTTCAGGTTGAAGCATCTACCCGAAAAATAACCCTTTTCCCTACTCATTGTGATAGCCTCTTATAACTTCATGAGTATGCTATTAAAAATTGTTTTTTTATTCTGTCTCACCAAATACCCTCTCCTCACAAGAAACTGGGAAATGAATACACACACACACACACACACACACACACACACACACCAGAGTTGAGGGATGAAAGAGAAAAATTCCACCTGCACTCACTGGATTAGATGAATTTGTTTTCTTCGTTGGTGGATGGGTAGGATTTAGCTGAAAAGAGCCTCTGGCCAGCAGAGGGCAATAGTCTCGTGCTTCAAATGTAAGCTACGGGCCCGCCCTCAAAGGTATGGCGGGGTGGGGGTGGAGCGGTGGATGTTTCCTTATCAAGAGGAATCTGTTTAATTTGAAATACAGAATGCTCGATGGTTCTTGTTAGTGCCTCAAGTGGAGTCAGTCAGTGGCTTCAAAATGTCAGATTTCCTCCCTGGGTTTTACAAGTCTCTCATTTCCTGTTTTTCTTAATAAAAGTCCAAAATCTCCCTGGCAATGATTTTGAAACATTACAGTTTTCAAGAAATCTGAAAATCCTGGCTCTTTTGGTTGGACAGCCATCAAAGATACATGTCAGTCATCCTATCCATCTCTGCCCCTCTCTCTCAAACACACACACTCTCAACATTCACAATTCTTGCTGACAGCTCAAACCCATGTCTGCAATCAGAGATCCAGCAGAGAAGAAGGAATGGTTGGAAATTGACTAAGCGCTCCAACAAGTTATTTTGCAACGACAATCTGTATTATGAGAGACCTCCAACCTGCTTGGGGATGTGCTTAGCATCACTAAGGGCACATGGAGCAGTGACTAAAGCAATTCTTTCTGGTCCAGTCTCCAGGTAGTTAAAGGCATGAAACACATCCTTCCTCTTTTGCAAGAGTACCTATCAGATGGACCAGCAGTGGGGATTGTGCTTTGGAAAAAGGCAAGAGCAGCTCACTTCTTGGCTAATTTTGACAAGTAAAGCATATTGCACCCACAGCTCCTGAAGGGCACCCCATGGGCTCTGACTCAGATTAAAAAGGAAAAAATGGGGATCCAAGATTTCACGCTGTCAGCAAATCCATGTCTTAAAAGGGCGGCAAAGGCAGACTTGGGATCCTTGGGTGCTCTCCCTCCAGCGCTCGAGTTGATGAGGCATGCTGAGCCCCATAATTCCTTACTGCAGCCCTGCCCAGCCCAGCAAGGTTCCTGCCCCAGAGCTCAGTCTTAACCATCCCTGGGGAGGTGCATTAGTTTGCTGGGACTGCCTAACAAAGGGTCACAAACTGGGTGGCTAAAATGACAGAAATGTGCCATCTCAGTTATGGAGGCAAGAAGTCTGAGATCAAGGAGTTGGCAGGGGTGGCTCCTTCTAAGGGCTGTGAGGGAGAATCTGTCCCATGTTTCTCTCCTAGATGTGGGTGATTTGCTTGGCAAATTTTGGGATTCTTTGGCTTATAGAAGCATCATCCCTATCTCTATCTTTATGTTCATGTGACATTCTCCCCATGTGTGTCTGTGTCCAAAGCTCCCCTTTTTATGAGGACATCAGTCTTACTGCATTAGGGGCCCATCCTCCTCCAGTGTGACCTCTTCTAAAATTCAGTACGTCTGCCATGACCCCACTTCCAAATGAGGTCACATTAGAGGGTACTGGGGGTTAGGTCCTCAGCATATAAATTTTGGAGGGACACAATTCACCCCATAATGGGAGGGCATGTTTTCCCTAATGACCAACCCATCTTCCAGGCTAGATGGGGATGCCAATGGCCAGGGTATAAAGCAAACCAAAAAAGCCACATTCATTTTATTTATCTGGAGATGGAGTCTCACTCTGTCGCCCAGGCTGGAGTGCAATGGTACGATCTCGGCTCAGTGCAACCTCCACTTCACAGGTTCAAGCAATTCTCCTGCCTCAGCCTCCCAAGTAGCTGGGATTACAGTCCCTGGCCACCATGCCTGGCTAATTTTTTGTATTTTTAGTAGAGATGGGGTTTCACCAAGTTAGCCAGGATGATCTCAGTCTCCTGACCTCATGATCCACCCACCTCAGCCTCCCAAACTGCTGGGATTACAGGCAATCACGGTGAACTACTGTGATCAGCCTATTTTATTTTTTGTGACAGAGTGTCACTCTGTCATCTGGGCCGAAGGTAGTGGCGCAATCTCGGCTCACTGAAGCATCTGCCTCCTAGGTTCAAGTGACTCTCTTGCCTCAGCCACTTGAGTAGCTGGGATTACAGGCGTACACCACTGGCTAATTTTTGTATTTTTACTAGAGATGGAGTTTCACCATGTCGATCAGGCTGGTCACTGAATGATGAAAGTTTAAACGAGTGACATATTCAGATTTTCATTATCCATCAATCACTCTAGCAGGGCTCGGAAAGAATGGGAATGGCAGAGGGAAAAAACTAGAGGAAATAAGACAAATTCAGAGGCTTGTAATATAACCCAGGCAAGACATAATGACGTCAACCCATGAAGAGATGGAGAAGAACATGGAAATATAAGAAATATTTAGGAGGTAAAATCAGCGAGGCTTGGAGGCTTATCGGATGTGGCGGAGTAAAGGAGGGCGGAGAGTGCAAGTGGCTCACTTCTGGGTTGGCTGATGGAGAAGACAGCAGAGGACACGGGTGGAGGAACGGGTGGGAAGGAAGACGTCAGGTTCATTTTACGGCTCTGCTTTACCCCAAACCTTCAAGCTCCCTGCTTCCCTTCAATGTCTAATATCTAATGGTTTCTCACTCCCTGTTTAGGTGCAGTTCTGGACATGCCAAACTTGAGGTGACTGTAGGACCCCCTGGGGGTGGTGTTCATCCCTGCCTTCAAAGAACTCATGTTCTAATAGAGAAGACAGATGTATATGATCCAAATATGCCTAGACTCAATTACTTACAATTCCACAGTCCATGGTCCACAATCCCCAAATTCAAAGTGCCCTGGAAATCTAAGCAGAATGTTTAAAAATATAAATTTGAAGTAAGTTCATTTGGCAGCAAAACTGAACTGAATGGACTTGAGCTCACTACTTGACTTAACTGTGAACAGGGGTAAGTTCTACACAGAAGTGGTGTCACCCATTAGAGCTACATAACGGAGAAATGAGCACTTTCCAACAGGAAGTGGGTAGAAGTGTATGTGCAGAAAGGGGAAAAGATGCTGTTTAGACCTCACAGGTATTCTCCATGCTTATAAGACCTCACAGGCTGTCAATATGGCATTGCTATTCCTGTTCTGTAGATGAAACCAAGGCTTAGATTTATCTGAAGTCTCCTGACAGGGACTCAAATTTAGAATGAAAAGCTCTTCTATGAGATGAGAATTTGCAAAGAGGTGCTAGGACCTGAACTGTTGTTTTGGGTTTTTGTTTTTGTTTTTTCTTTTTGAGACAGAGTCTCACTCTGTTGCTCAGGCTGGACTGCAGTAGTGCGATCTCGGCTCACTGCAACCTCCACCTTCCAGGTTCAAGCAATTCTCGTGTCTCTGCCTCCTGAGTTGCTGGGACTACAGTTGCGCACCACCACACCCAGCTAACTTTTTTGTATTTTAGTGGAGACAGAGTTTCACCATGTAGCCCAGGCTGGTCTCGAACTCCTAAGCTCAGGCAATCTGCCCGCATCAGCCTCCCAAAGTGCTAGGATTACAGGCGTGAGCCACCGAGCCCGGCCCTGAACTGTCTTTATACTAAGATTTCTGACAGGTTTCATTTTACACACCTGAGCTCTAATATACCCTCCTCCAATCCATGGGCTAGAAGCAGAATCTCTCTCAGGGGTCTTGCTCTGGAGGGAGAAATTGTGCCATACTCTCCCTGGGAAGATAAAAGGCACAGAACAGTCCTTGAATTTAAAAACTAGAAGTAGGCTCTGTGGAACACAGAGGAAGCAGGTAGTACCTGTATGGATGGTTCATCAGTGTCTCTGCTGCAAGTTTCATATCCCAATTCTATGCATAAAATGTCTAATACTTAATGGTGGCAGGAGGCAGATTCCCTCAGGATTCCGTCAGATGCTAATGCTGCCTTGCTCTGGTTAGAAGGCTGGGGTATCTGTGCCTGTGTTTCCTTTTTGGAGGAAAGAAGACAAAGCAATGGTCATGAGTCCGGCCTACTGACTTGTTGGCTCATTGTACCCTTAGCCCCCCCAGCTACAACTGAGAGCACCTTAAGGCTATGCCCCCAGCAGCTGACTCAGTATGGTCCCAAGCCTGGACACCACGACCGTCTTCCATTAAGGAGCCTCAATGCCCTTTTAGTTCAATGTTCATGAGACCCAATCAGCTTCCAGCCTTCCTCAGGCCCAGTGCTCAACTCTGTGTATAAGCGTCTGCCTTGCTCCCACGACCAGTTCTCCTCCCTGAACCCCAGATTCCCGTGTTGCCATCCCTGCATTGAAACTCTGCCCAGTGTCCAATTCCAGTAGGACAAAGACACGTCCTTGCTTTTGGTTCCACCCTCACCTTGGGCTTGGAGTATTGCCTTGATGGCTCTTGCCCCGAGTTCTCCCACCAAACCTCCTCATGCCCCTTGTCAGTCTGCTTCCTGAATTGTAATTTACATTTGTTGGATGAATTAGTAAATTACTAGCTGCTATGCACTGGGTAGGTAAAGCCACAGAATCTACTCTAAGGGCTCAAAATTTAGTGAAATGGATTACTTTAGTCATTGAAATTTTTGAATATAATGGAATTATGAATGGGGTATTTCCAAATGTTGTAGAGAGAGAGGATTATTTTGTTATGAAGGATTTCATAGCGGTGGCAAGATGTGACCTGCTCTTGAAGCATAGTTAGTAATCCTCTAAACAGAAAAGGAGAGAATCTCTAGGCAGAGGAAATGGCCCATGCGAAGGCACATGGCCCGAAAATCTCAGATACTGCCTTCTTTTAGGCTCCCCACTCTATGGGGAAAACTGCTCTATGCACACTTGTTATGATGCCCCCCTCACCTCTCATGAGACCTTTGGGATATGACGATTTGTTGGACATAGCAGCCACTCCCTATCACCATCCTATCTAGATACAGAGCTCCTTCTGATCTCTAAATCTTTCCATTTTCAGCTGGGTTACAGGCTATGATAAGATCAACTTTACCTTACAAAGCAATGTCCAAAATGCCCAGCCTGGGCTTACTTCATTGGCTGACACTTGCAGAGCTTCCTAGGGCCGTAACAGGAACAGGTCTGCCTTGGTGCTGCCCTTTCCTTCTGTCTTTGAAATCCACCTTCTCTTGCCCTAACCTAGGAGAGGACAGAAGTGTCTCCTTCCCCTTTCCCTTCTCTCCCCCTCACACCATCTTGCCACTAAATCAGTATCCCAATTTAGGGTCCTCTGGACCCCAAAATCAATAAAAAATTTTCTAGCATCACCACATCATCTGGCCTTGCCACCTTCATAAGAATATAATTCTTTGTCTCTTTGCAATCCTTTAGGCTGGTTGTTTTCCCTAAAGTTTTGGAAAACCTGGGCAGACCATTCTTTCTGCTTCCCCCCACCTACTGTGGGGAGGTAGAAATGCTGAAAGCTGAGATCAAAACAATCCATAACAAGGAGTAGCAATGCCAACATGCTCTCTGTCCTCATGCTGAGGACTTGTCTCCAACATGGAGTGGAAGGAGCCAGCCTTGGATCTGGAGTGGCTATTAAGCCTCGTTTCCAATGCGCTGCACAGAGAAGGAGCCAGGCCATTGTTCTCAGCCCACAGACCTTGCTCTGGAAGCCGAATGCCTGCATTCCACCCTTATGCGAGGTTCTTTCAATCCATCTCTGAAGGTCAAATGTGGACCATGGCACTGCAAGCACTCAGACAAGAGATCTGGTGTTCAAATCAAGCAATTATTTTCTTCCTCAGGAGTAGATTATTTATGCTGATTTCTGTTTATCATCAGTCCTATTATTTTAACTACTCCATCTCAGGAACAACAGCAGAGGAGAACATTAAGCGGGTGATGCTTCTGCTCCCTCAGAAACCCTCCTCCTCCTGAAAGCCTAGAAGAAGGGGGAGAGAAGGAGGATGGAGAGTCAGAGGGGTTCACCTCACTTCGGGGAATGCAAAGGGAGAGGACAACTGGAAAAAGAATTTTCTTGTTGCTACTCTTCCTAGGGCCAGCTGGGGCTGGATGTGTCCCTAGAAGGCTGTCTGGCTGCCAAGTCCTAGGCATTCTAGTTGTTCAGGAGTCCTGGGTGTCACCCTCCCAAGCCTATTATCATGGAAAGGTTTTGTCTTTCACTTGCCCCCCTCTGTCTGACTAAGTCTCCTAACTAGGGCACATATTGATAGGACTCCTTAGAGACAAGAGTGCTCAAGAGCTCAGGATGGTTCCTCTAGACAGTTATTTCAAGAGGTGAGCTGCCTGTAACCTCTACATCACAGGCTCTTAAGCTGAGACCTCACTGTACATGGAAGTCCTCCGTCCCAGACCTCTGGCTTATGGGTGAGCATGCATATGCACTCTCTCGCCTTCTCTGCAAACGCTGTCCCCTCCCTGACCCCATTTGCTGCCTTCACCTAGATCTCTGGAGCCACCTTACATACCATATTTGTCTCTACCGTGTTCAGATCCCCCAAGCGTTCTCTTCCTGAGTGCTCGTCATTTCCCAAGCACCACACATACATTATCTCATTTAGCTCTTACGACCTTCTTGTTGAGGAAAGTATTCCCTTACACCCAATTCATGCATGAGAAACTGAGGCTCAGAAACGTTTTTAAACGGTCTGACTCTTAGTCTCTGCACTACAATGAGTCTCAAAAAGGTGTGCACTTATTACAGAATGTCAGGGTCTATCCAAGGAGGGCATTCATAAAGGTCAACTATTCACTCTGTAGAACTTTCCAGAATGTCTATGCTATGCCTGCTCTGTGCTGGACACTGTGGGGAACAGGGAATACTCTCACGCAGTCCCTGTGGTCCCACTGAGTCCTTTCCACAGGCCCAGTAATCGTCCCTGGGAAGTCTCCAGAAGGCTGACTTGCTGGGGAAGGCTGAGGACAGCTCCTTCTTAAGACAGAAGAGGGAGGTGGGAGGAGGAGGAGCAGTGGCAGTTCACTGCCTGCATGCCGCCTTACTTACCCGTGAGAGACACCTGCGAATATGTGCTGGTTCTTAAAATATTAAAGAAAAGGAGCAGCAGTTACTGCCCGTATCAGAAATACGATGCTCCAGTGGTGCAGTGGGTTACCACGCAGTTATTACAGAAGAAATATGGAGAACTGTGAGCAAGGCAGAAGGAGGGGTTGGTCAGACACAGGGCTACCAAGAAAATGATCCATTCTCCCCACCTGTCAGCCCCTCTGGGCCTGTCGCTAGACAGGACACTGTCACTAGAGGGCAGTGCAGCTCACACTTCAGAGTGAGGGAGCCGGGACATCCCATCTTCTCCAAGAGAGCAATCCTGCTGGGGAATCATGGTGCCCCAGCAGGGCAGGGCAGGTAGGTAAACTCGGGATTCCAGTCGGGGACAAAGGTGACATTACTTTTGATGTTTTTATACATATTCTTTCATTTCATTTGACCCTGACAGTAGACTCCTTGGGGTAGGCTGAGATCTTTAGCCCAATTTGACAGATGACAAGATAAATCATGCAGGTTAGACTCATCCCAGGTTACCCAGCCAATAAAGGTGCCATGGGACAGATGCCAGGTCCCCTAAGACCCAGTCCCTAGTTGATTCCAGGGCTGTCTGTAAACATGATGACATGGGCTAGATTCCTTAGTGAAATGCTCACTGTTGTAATTTCTCCTTCATAGGCCATTCTTTTTGCTACTTGCGCATTCCCTAGAGGGTAGGGAAGAAACAGAAAAACAAGATTAAAATGGAATCACTCAATCAGTTACTTTGTATGTAGCCTTGATAAAAGTTTGGATGAGGCAAGGGATACTCACAACTAGCCACTGCCCTTGACTTCCCTCCTCCTGGCCTTTCAAGGCCACACCCTGGTGACCTTGGAGAGTCATTGCAAATGCCTCCAGCTCTGGATACAGAAATACAAGTGGCTAACGAAGAATGCAGAGGTGAAAGGTGCTCCCGTCTCTGCTGAGGACCAGAAACAGGTTCCCATATAGGAAGAGACTAGGTCATAGCCAGAAATCGGAAGCCCAGGGTGGTGAGTTTTATCCTGCCCTCCACCAGCTCTTCATGGAACATCACATATACCCAGGCTGGGGTCATTTGGGAATATGATACAAAGCAGTGGAGGTGACAGATTCTTTTAGCACATAGACACAAATCACACACATGAAGAGAGGGTCCGATGGTCATGAAAATCTACACGCCTTATAGATATTTCACCTGCAAGATCCTGTGCTACCTTACATCACCCAAGGTACAGCTAGACATAACCAAATTCTTGAGGAACCCTGGCAGAGGCTGAGGAGGAGGATTAAAAAATCTGGGAAAGAATACACAGGATAGAGAGGCCAAGGGAAACAGCAGAAAAGAAGAAAGTCCAGGTGGACTCCACCTTCCTCCTAGGCAGAGCGACCATAAGGACCCACCCAGAGATCCTGGACGAATGGCCCATCCCTGACACCCAACCCTCTGCAGCATCTGAAGAAATTGGAAAATGCAACACAAACCAAAGAATGGGCCATTTTGTACGTTCTTCAGGATTCTGTGTGTCCATGGGGGCAGCCCATGGCAGGCCTGATACGGTTTGGCTGTGTCCCCACCCAAATCTCATCTTGAACTGTAGCTCCCATAATTCCCACATGTCCTGGGAAGGGCCCAGTGGGAGGTAATAGAATCATGGGGGTGGGTCTTTCCCATGCTGTTCTCATAATAGTGAATAAGTATCATGAAATCTGATGGTTGTATAAAGAGGAGTTCTCCTGCACAAGTTCTTTCTGTTTGCCTGCTGCCATCCATGTAAGACGTGACTTGCTCCCTTTGCCTTCTGCCATGATTGCAAGGCCTTCCTAGCCACATGGAACTGTGAGTCCATTAAACCTCTTTCCTTTATAAATTACCCAGTCTCCAGTATGTCTTTATTAACAGCATGAGAACAGACTAATACAAAGCCCATGTATTTATTATCCATTGTGCTCCTCCTCCCTTCCACAGTTTATGCTGTGAAATCCAGGACACACGAGAAAACTCTCATTTTTAGGATTTATTTAGCCCTTCAACTTTCAGGACTTTGTGGAAGTACTGTGGTCACTGAAACCTGGTTTCTACCTTCAGAGAGCTTATCATCTAAGGGGCAACCCTGACATGTGTCATGCCAATTTTAACCCTAGTGGGGGTAGGGCATGTGTCATTGCAGAGATGCAAGAGCTTTGAGAGAAGAGAGAGAGAGAGCCATCCATTTTGCCTGTGGACTCAGGGAAGGATGCTAAGGAGAGGACACTTTTTAAAGATCCAGCTCCAATAAAAAGATGAGCATTTCACAGGCCACAGGAACAATGTGGTCCAAGACACAGCAGTGTAACGTGTTTATTCCTGGAAGTACTAGCAGTCTGGTGTCTTATTTTTAACATAAATAAATACTAAAGCAGTGAGTCTTACATTGATTCATGCCCATGAGCCAGCCCATCTCTACGGTCCTATAATTTCCATTCCCTCCAGCCCCTATTCCCTTATCATGAGCACATTCTATTCTCTGTTATCCAACCTCCAACTGGAGATATGTTTTGAAATAAGTGATATTCGCTCTTTGGTGGCCCCTCTTACCCCTCATTGTCTCCCTAACACACCTTCAAGGCCTTGTACAATCTGCTCCTTTTCCTGCCTCACCGACTGCCTTTTGGCTACTCCCCCACTGTTCTCCCTGCCCAGTCACAATGCACTACTCTCTCTCTCCCCAACAGGTATGGCTCCTTTCCACCCCAGGGCCTTTACACATGCCATTTTTGTTTTGCTTTGTTTTTCTGATTTCTCATGTAGCAAATTCTTTCTCCTGATACATTTTCCCTTCCCTCTACCACCCTGGCACATCACCATGTCTGGCTGTTCAGAAAGCTCAATCTGGAGAGCTAATTAAATGTAAAAGACAATGTAAAAAGGAGGTGACATAAGAATCTGCTCTTGAACAGAGGAAGGATAGCTCTGTCCTTATGAGCCCATCTCCCTTTTCTCCTCCTTATACCAGACCTTAAGAGGACCCTTATTTTGTTTACTTGGAGGGGTAAACATGGTCCAATGGGAGTGTTGGAGGTAAATATCAGGTTCCATGTGGCCACTTTCCCCTTTGACAATGTCACCTGTGACATTGTAAAGCTTTCTCATCATTTCTAGTATGGATTTTGTGTAGGTATTCAAACATCTGTGTTTTCTTAATTCTACCACACCCACCACTGACACCTCCCAAATCTGGTCCCACACATCCTTATGCAGATTCTACTTTTTCTATAAAACCTTTCCTGATATCTCCAGCCCACAGCAATCTTTCCACGACCCTAGCTCTGGGAATTACATAAGTTAACAGTACCTTTTTTAGCTGTTGAATGATCTCCAATTGTTATTCTGTGGTTTGTCTTGTCTCCTGTCCTGGGCACATAGTTGATGTTTAATAAATATTTGGTCAAATTGTCCATTGAGAAAAACATAGAGACAAGGCCATTAAAAGAATATGAACCGTGTAATCCCAGCACTTTGGGAGACTGAGTCAGGCAGATAACGAGGTCAAGAGATTGAGACCATCCTGGCTAACACAGTGAAAACTTGTCTGTACTAAAAAAAAAAATACAAAAAATTAGCTGGGCATGGTGGCACACACCTGTAGTCCCAGCTTCTCAGGAGGTTGAGGCAGGAGAGTCGCTTGAACCCAGGAGGCAGAAGTTGCAGTGAGCTGAGATCACACCACTGCACTCTAGCCTGGGCGACAGAGTGAGACTCCAACTCTAAAAAAAAAAAAAAGAATATGAACAGGGTGAAACTGCAGCCACGCATGTGCATGTGCATGTCTTTGTGTATGTGCATGCTTGTGCCTGTGCTGTAATACCAAAAGCCCTCTTGCACATCCTTAAGAGACATTACTGAATGCCCCCTCAGATCTTTAGTCATCTGTGCTAATATTTGAGCAATGGGTGCTCTGCCTACCCTGTAGGCTTCCAAAGATTGGCAGATGGCTCTGTCAGTGCTTGCGAGGAGATTCGGCTTCTGACCTCATCATTAAGACACAATGCTTTCTCCTCTAGCACCCAACATCTGCTGAACCTATTTCTGTTTCCACAGCAGATAATTCATTCCTGGCTCTGTGGCTTGCCAAGGCCAGCAGTATGCAGGTGAATTGGAGGGAACGGGAAGAAAGAAAGAGGATTCTGGTGGTCTGATGACAATAGGCAATTCCTTGCCCAATTCATCCTTTCATTGGCGTGACTTACAAGGTGCAGAGTTGACTGATCCATGTACTTGGACAGTAAAAATTATATGAACATAGGAACTAGGTCTGGCTTCAGATCCCCAATACTTAGTATACAGTCAGTACTTGATAAATATTTAAGGAATGAGTATACGCATGTATGTGCTGGGAAAGTCTTCAGAGAAGCAGAATTCAGCTTCCACTAGAGATAAATTTTGTAATGCGTGTCAATGCCCATGGGTATTACGTAGCTGTCTTAGGCTGTGATAAACTCCCCAGCTCCCAATTGTGCCAACAGGAGGAGGATAGCAGCTTAGTCGGGAATGCTCTACTCAGAGATTCTAGGCAATAAATGGGACGTTGGCTCAAAAACAATAATATGCTATTATTCTTACTTTCAATGCTAACGATAGTTACAATTTATTAAGTACTTACTGTATATACCAATAATTAGCAAATTATGTCTTACTTAGTTATGATGACTATCAAAGACCTTTCTATCCCTTAGGGCTGATAAATCTATCACATCCAATAAATATTTGCAGAGCCAGTGACAGGAGGAGGATGGGGGACAGAAAGAAAGACAGGTAAGAAATACAGGCAGAATCACGGCCCTTAAACAATTCTCAATTCAAAAAGAGAGACAGGAAACAAACTAGAATTCAAGGCAGAAAAAGATTAAGAATGAAGTAGAGTTGTAGACAAAGAGTTTTGGGAGCTGTCCAAAGGGAGAAGTGATCAGTGCTCAGAGAGGGAGGGAATCTTAGAAGGCTTCCTGGATGTGGATTTTTAAAATCTATAGCATGTCTATAGACGGAGAATGAGGAAGGGGCATTTCATAACCAACAGATCAGGATAAATGAAGGTCGGGAGTTTTGGTGTGAGTGTTAGAAATCAGTATTTCCTATGGTGTGGCTGGAGTGTCACATGGGTAGAAAGAGATCAGTGCAGGGTGGATAGCTTTGTGTCAGATCCTGGAATGTTTTCAGTGATGGGCGGAAGGGTCTGGATTTTATTCTGTAGACAATGAATGTTTTTGATGAGGAAGCAACATGTTTTACATGTTTTATTGAGGTAATTCTAGAATGAAAGTTACATTGTAAGAGTGTCTTAGCCTATTCAGGGTGCTGTAACAAAATATCATAAACCAGCAGCTTATAAACAGCAGAAATATATTTCTCACCATTCTGGAGGCTGGAAGTCCAGGCAAATCCAATGACTGATGAAGACACACTTCCTAATTCATAGAAGGCATCTTCTCTTTGTGTCCCATATAGTGGAAGGGCGATGCAGTTCTCTGGGGTCTCTTTTATAAGGGCGCTAATTCCATTCACAAGGGCTCCACCCTCATGACCTAATCACCTCCCCAAAACCCCATATTCTAATATCACCACACTGGTAATTAGGTATTAGCATATGAATTTGGATGGGAATATTCAGACTGTAGCAGATAAAGAATGATCATAGCTAAAATTTATTAAGTGCTTACCATGTGCCAGCCCCTGTTCTAAGCAACTTGCATTCTGTCTTCCTCCACCCTACTAGTGGGTGAAATAAGTTTAATTTTTATGCCATTTTACAGATGGGAAAACTGAGGCACAGAGAGGTTAAGCCACTTTCCCAAGGCCCTGTAGCTGTCAATGGAAGACCCAGAAATCCAACCTAGAAGTCTTCCCCAGAGCCACTTTTAACTATCCTACCGCACCACTTTACCCTATCCTATCACAATTCTATCTGGGTGAGAGGGTGAGGGCCTTAAGTGAGATTGTAGATGTGAGGATTTGGCTGCAGTCACATAAAGAAATACCATAATAACCATGGTCAGCTATAGAGGGCAATGTCAAGGTCAATGGACAGATAAGGAGTAGAAGGGGGTGACACATCTCAATGTATGCCTTTTACTATGGTCCCTTTCTTGCCCATATGAATGTGGTATTTATTCAAAAAACATAAGATGACACAAAAGGAAGGGTACAATTTAAAAGCTAATTTCAAGGAACAAATGAAAGTGCCTAAGAGCTGAACGGGTATGAAAGACAAATGAAAACAGGCAACACAAACAGAACAAACACTGGAGTTTCTCACTTCAGTGTATGGAAGATGGTAGCCCATTAGCCGAGCTGGAGAAAACTGGAGGAGAGTAGGTTTGAGGGTGATCCTAATACATTCAGCCTTGTTTGTAGGTGACAGTGGACAATGCTGAGGTTGAGGATGACAACCAGGTGGGGTGTTGACTGGGGAGATTCTCACGCAGATGATAATAGACCCTGTGAGTAGATGGTAATCTTAGGGGGAGAGTAGAGAAGGAGAAAACAAGGGAGCAGATGACAAGAGGTTAAAGAATTCTGCACTGAAGGGACAGCCCCTGAGGAGCTAAGATGGAGACTGTGATGTCTTGGACAAGGGGCAGGAGGGAGAGATGAGTACAGGAGACAGAGGGAACAGAGATTTTCCAGAGGAGGGGGTGATTTCCTGGGGTCTCGTGGGTTAGGACTGAGACAGTTTTGGAGATCAGAATGTTGAACTTCTGGAGAAGAGAAGACATATCAAAGATATTGGGTGGGGTCGTCCAACCGAGGGGGGTCCCTTGTGGGACATCCAAGGCCTTTTCTCCCAGTTCTGCAAGAGATAACAAGCAAAGCGGAGGCTGAGATGTCTTCAGTCCCTGCGTGTCAGCCAGTGTAGATGTTCTGTTTTTCAGAGAGGTGTTTTTATACAACATACACCAGCACCTGAGTGATTAAAAAGGAAACTGAGGTAGACAATCCTAGAAAGCTTCTCTGATTTTTTTCTGTCATCACCCATTCAGGAAAATGGGAACCTATAATCTGATGTTTTTGTTTTTTATTCTTCCTTTCTGTCTTTCCATCACACACATCAATGCAAACACAACTGCGCACACACACACGCACGCACGCATGTGCGCAGACGCACACACACCAGGCAAAAATCCACAAGCATTTTTCTGGATGAGACTCATTATTGCTCACTGGGAGGGAGGGAGAGCAGAGCCCTGGAAACGAAAGAGAGATGCAAGCCACCCTAGCTACTTTTACTCCCCTTTAAGGCTGCATAGTTACGGTCCCGGGAAAGAAAACTCCTGCATTCCTCCCCTTTAATTGGGTTTATTGTTAAAGCACTGGAGCAGCTAATCCTCACAGACCTGTAGGAGCTGGAGTGGGAGCCCAAGCAGGATTCTTCCTAAGTCCCTGGGTAAGATGAACCTGCTTCTTTTCTTGGCTTTAGGGGGTCTCCTTGCTTAGTGGGAAGCATGCAGCACCTAGCGAGTGGATTTGAAGAGCCACTTTGTAAGCAACTTGGGCATTCATTTCAGCCCCAATTTCAGTCTTCCTTGACTCTTTTGGCATCATAAGGTAAGTTGTGGCTGTCTTGGAAAATAAGTCTGAATGAGGTCTGGATGGAGCCATCTGTCCATCACTCCTGGGCTGGCTTGAATGGAAGCTTTTGCACTTCTGAGCAGGGAAAGGGAGAAAAATATCTTTATGTGCCCTCCTTCAATGCCTGCATTCTAGGGACAAGCCTCCAGGCTCTGTGCCTGGAGGGACCCCATCCATCTGCAGGGGGTGTCAGGACCTCCAGCTCTCTTGCACCCCTCCCTCCTGCTCAACCTTCATCTGTTAACCTCTCTGACCCCATCCATCAAATAAGATAATGCCCTCTCTGCCTATCTCTTTGGGTTATTGAGAGGATTAGCAGAACCAGGTGACAAAAAGATTTGTAAACAGCCTGTGGCTCTGCAAACCTAAGGAGGAAGAATCAGCCTCAGTCCCTGCTGGAGGGGTCTGTGGACAGGCTTTAGGCTCCCTGTCCCCGGCCGTGTTAAGATGCAGAACACAGCCGAGCTATCACTGTCAGTCACAAGACAGCTCCTTCACCTTCCCCAGGGGCGCATCTACCTCCCTGCTGTTTTTAAACTTCCCTAGTTTAGCTCTCAGGTGAAGATCTTAAAAGGAGATCTGGATTCACCACCACCACCACCCCCATCCACGCTGTGGCCCCTTCTCTCCACGTAACTTTGATGCACAAAACATTAACCCTGAGGCTCCCGGGGGTGGCTGCCAGGGCTCACGCTCGTCTGGCTGCAGTGCTTGGCTGGCCAGCCTCTTGCTCTGGAGTCAGATAAATTGATCATGAGGAAAATCTCTGAGAAGAGTCAAGAGAGTCAAGCAGATTCTGCCTTAGGTAAGAAGACAATCTTTTCCAGATCATAGGCTGGACACAGAACAAGGCCCCTGTCATTCCTGCTGACCCAAGCTTAACCAGAGCCAAAGATGAGACCCACCTCTGAAACAGGCCATAACATAGAGCGCTTAGTAATACCTGACATGGGGACCACACTTTACAGTTTGTAATGTGCTTTTACTTAATCAGCTTTAGGATGATCCCATCAGATGGTGTGGCATGTATTATTTCCTTCTTAGTACAAATGAGACCAGTGAGGCTCAGAGGTTAAATCATTTGCCTGGGGTTGCAAAGCTGGTGATGGTGGTGGCATTTGAACCCAGATCTATTGATGGGTTCAGTGATGCTGCAGATTCCTCTGGTGTGTGTGTGCGCGCGCTTATTTAGAGTACTCTTCAGAAAGTACTCTTCGGGAAAGAAGCTTGAGGTTAGAGTGAGGAATGGTTTGAGCTGGAGCCATGAGAGGCTTGGGGCAACAGACATACTGCCTCTAGCCTCAATGCTGAGACATCTGAGTGCTTTGGGGATTCAGCCTTTTCCAGATCGTCCGAGCCATGTGTTCCCAGGGGAATCAGTGAGATGTTAGGATTGCATTACAGCATCATGAGGATGAAGGTGGAGAGAGTGACATCCCAGGAACCGCCACCAGGAAAGAGGCAACAGGTTATGTGGTAGAGTGATGAGGAGACTAGCGCTGGAATCCAGTCCAGTTGTATCATTCACTGTCTGGGGAATTTTTCTGAACATTTCTACTTATCAGTACCTCAGCTGTAAAATGCAGTTACCTTGAAAGGTGGCTGTGAGGCATTAAAACAAGATAATGTATGCAAAGTGCCTAGTGCAGTGCCCTACCCAGGGGCATGGTCCGGGGCTGCGGATACTACAAAGCCTGGGAGCGCGTCTACGTGGAAGTGAAAAGCATCCCCTCCTAAGAGGAGAGCGCCTTCCTCACTCCCTCTCCCCCATACACACGCACACAGGGCCAGAAATAAATTGCCACACGAGTGCGCGCGAGTGGCGGTGCCGAGCCGCAGCCTGCCAGCGCCAGCGAGTGAATGAGCTGCTGCATGAATGACGGGGAGCGGCTGAGTCTGCAAACAGGCTGCGTGCCTGGCGCTACAACTGCAGGCGCGCCGCTACGGTCAATGGCGAGGGGGTTGGGGCTGAGTGGGAGCAGCTGCCAGCCAGAAAGCAAGCTGGAGCAGGCAGGGGACTGCATGGACTGTCCATGATTGCCAAACCCATGTCCTTGGAGGAAAGGCTGATAACTCAGAGCTTCCTGACACAGCCCTTCGTCCTGAGTTCAGCCTGTCCTTCCTTTTGCACTCCATCCCTAGTAGGGGAAAGATCCCTCCTCTCCCCTTCTGGGAGCCACAGGAGAGTGCCTGGCTGGGAGGCTTAATAGTAATGAGCATCCAAGCTGTAGGAAGAAGGCGCCTCTTGAATGGGACTAGGCTTGAAGGCAGCGTGTGACACACAGTCAGCATTAACCTTGAAAACTCCTTAGAAAAGTGCCCCAGTGAAGACCTGCATACTGCCCAGGAAAAAAAAAAAAAAAAAAAACAGAAGTATTATTTCCTCTCACATTGCAGCAGTTCCCGGTTTTCTTGGTTGAGTACCAGAAGTAGTTGGCTTACATTTAGAGCTATGATGTATGAAAAATCATTTATCTTTAAACACTTTAGAATCACAGTGAGATGAGATGCTCACACTGTGAAAAGCACGTGGGAGCTGGGACCAGATGAAGGAACAGCAGATTCCTGTCTCTTGTCCTGTGCTCACCCCTGTTTAAATCTTTGTTTTCCCTTCTCTTTCCCCGGTTCTCAGTGTTTAATTCTTGTACCTATAATGTGGACCCACTGCATGGCACTTTAGAGGCTGCAAACTGCTTTTGTGCCCATTGAAGCATTAGACCTCCAAAGGAATGCTGAGTAATAGAGCAAGGATCATTATTCCCATTCAGCAGATGAGGAAACCGAGGCCCAATGTGCTTAGGAGTACACTAAGAATGAGCAGCATACCCTGCTCTCTACAATGGCCCCTGTGCGAGAATGATCTTCACATCCTCTGTAAGAAGTACACAATAAGCCATAAGCAATACATAAATTATGGCTTGTCACTGCTGAAGGAGTGATTTTGTTAAACTTAAATATGGGTTTATGCCTTAAATAAACTGCAGGCAACAATTGAAAAACCTTCCTGGGTCATTTTGTAAACAGAAATTGGCATGCAGAGTTGGTTTTTGAAATGCAGAATGGCAATAGCAGAAGGGCTGGGAAATGGAGTGGGTGGTTTTTGGAGTTTCTTTCCAGCCAGAAGTCTCCTGAAGCCTTTAGGGTCCAGAGCCTGGGCTTTGGCAAGCTGATGAGCCACATGGGTTGCAGTTCTGACACATGCCCAGTCATTCACCTGTGACACCCTGAGGAGTCTGGGACTGTGACTGATGGCAGATGGCTGCTAGACCCTCCAAAATATGAAGAATCACAAAGCATTAGAGATGGTGTAGTCTACATTTTACAAAGTATGCTCTGAGAAACCCTAGATCCCCTGGACACTAATATTAGTGTTATGAGAGGAAAGAATTTTACTATCTGCTAAATTTGGGAAATGCCAGATTAAACAGCTGTAAGCATGTGTCTTTAATGGTCCTGCAAGCCTTTATTAAGCTAATGTGGATTATGAATCTCCTAGAAGGGGGCCAGAGGAGGTAGCAAATCCACCCTGCTCAAGAGTCACCCGGGACTAATATACTGAAAAGCAAACTTCAGGGAACTTTAATCTAGTCCAATCTCCTCTGTTCACCAAAGAGGAAGATGGAAACTCAGGGATATATAGTGATCTGCTTGGGGCTGCACAGCTCCTGGATGTCAAGCCAAGACTGGAACAAGCCTGGGTTCTTTCTAGTGTTCTTTCAATCCAGTGGATGATATACAGTCCAATATGGGCCAGAGTCTAGAAAATCATGGGATCCAGGCAAGAAAACTTCCCAATTTTTGCCTTTTACCCCTTTGTAACCAAGCACCGTACATATTTCCATGATTTCGTGTGCCCCAGCCTGGAGGCAGAGACCATATTCTTATTAAAGATGATCCAACCGATAACCTCCCTCCCAAGGCCCATAGGCCTTTCTGAGTCATGCTCCCAAAGAATGGAAAGCCCTGGAAGCAGAGACTATAAAGCAGTCTTAGGGTAGACTGACTCCTCTAAGGTCAGTAAAAGAGCCAGGCATGATCTAGAAGGCTCTGAGCCTGCTCACTATGCCCCAGAGTGATTCATGCCTCTTTGTTCAGAAGCCCCTAGTGACAGCACTGGCAAAAGGAGGGTGACTCTTCCCATGGGTAGAATTGAGAACCATTATCTGTGGGGTTGAAGAGGTGCCACTCAAAGATGCGCTCCTTCCCTGTCCATATCTCCTCTGATTTGTCCATGCCCAGTTATGAACACTATTATTGTTCTTGCACTGTACATACATTGGATTGAGTGGAGTGGAGTGGATTGGATTGGATGGAAATCCTCTGGATTATAATGTGATGCTTCTAAGACTCTGGATCACCTAATTAGGAAGGTAACACTTTTAAGCTCTTAGCCCAGCTGATTCATTTAATAAGCACCTCAGAGCAGGTCCTGAAATGGCTGCAACTCAAATAGGAAACTTTGGGTAGGGAGGCCACATGGAGAGTGGGGCAGAAGTGAGAGCCCAGAGAGAGAATCCGGGCAGTGTGGGGTCATGAGGTGACCTAGCACTTTTTGGGTATATGACTGCAGTGAGGAGGACACTGCAGACAAACCTCATCTGCTGGAGAGTTCTGTCTGGGGATAGTGGTGCTCCCTTTACCAAATGAAGCTGGGGAAGGAGGCAAGACAGAGACGTTCCACGAAGCAGCACCTACCTCCTGGGCTTGCGGCCCAAGCATCTCTCACCAGCATCTCATAAGCAGGCATTACATGGCCTGCCACTAGGAACATGGAAAGGGCTGCACTCTGAGGCCGTGTCACCCCAAGACTGTACTGCCAGCGCTTTAGGAAGAACTTTCCCCTCTGTAGCCTCCTTCACAGCTGCAGAATTTTCCCCCAAGAGGCCAGGAAGACCATCCAAAAATACTTTTAAGCACTAACCAGGAGGCAGGTACAGCACGAAGCCCAAGGGAGACAAGACAGCCAAAGTCTTTGTGTGGAAGAGATCAACCTCAAACAAATAAACAGGGTGCTTTGAGATTGTCATGTGTATTATAGAAGAAAGCACTGGCTCACCTGAGAGAGAGTAACTCTGGGTGTGGGTAGATGAACTCTAGGTAGAATGGTCAGGAAGAGCCTTATCTAGTGTCCCAGGGAAGTTCTTCTGACCAAGAACTGGACACAGATCCCTCCCAGGCACTACTGTCCCTGAAATATGATGACAACAAAGAAGCCAAGTAGATTTGGCCTTCTATGGCCATTCCACCCTCTCCTGCTGCTGTGCCATGGGCAGAGCCTCACAGCGAGGACTATGGAGAGGGAGGCCCTGCTGCGGTCTCTTCCCAGGGCTCCAGTCATCTTGCTATAGGTTCCTCTCTAACGTAATATAAAGAATACATCCACCCACATTCCATTCTCATCTTAAGTCTGACTCCTCCTCAGTGCCCTCCCCAATCAACCCAAGCCCAAGGTTTTCTTTCTCATTCACTCATTTAGCAACCATGGGCTGGACCTTCAGTGAGTGCCAGGCACAGTAGTAGGTTCTAGGATTTCAAAGATGAGTAACACATGGTCCCTGTCCTTTAAGCAGACTGGCCTGCATTCTTAGCTCCTTATTTATATATCTATATTTGGTCTTCATAACTTGATTGTAAGCACTTTTAAGGCCAGGCTCCTATCATAGAAATGTCTATTTATACTCCAAAGGGTATACAGGAAGTATTCAATAAATGCATGTTGAATGAAGGAGTATTACCTCCACAATTCAAAGATAGTCCCACGAATAAGGTTATTTTCTTTGTTAGGAGCCATTTTTGCAGAATATTCTTGAGAATCTTGCTCTGTTGAGGTACAAGGCGCCTGAACCAGCCACGAAGTCAACATCCTCCACGTCTCCTGAGCTATCGATGTGAAATCAGCCCTAAATCTCAGAGAAATCTGTGGCGGCGGCTCCTGAGCTTTGAAACCCAATGGAAATTGTTGCCAGAAATAGAGCGAGAGGCGGGGAGTACTTTGGAAACAAATGAGAGCAATATTGGAGCTTCAAGCTCCTTAGAATTTGTTTTCTTTTCCTCTGAAAGGGCCTAGATTACAGAAGTCAAGAGAGGAGGGGGGGGGGACTTTAGCAGAAAGAAGCAGGGTGCAGCCATGGAAGGAACGTGGGCACCCCTTTCAAAGCCCGCTGTTCAGACCTCCACCATGCCGGGCATAGGGGTCCTGAGGTGATTGCTGCAAGGTTACAGAGGGGTGGGAAGGAAAATCCAAAGGTATGGGGGTTTCAGATCTGGGCCTTTGAGTTTTCTGCATTGCACTGAAGACGGAACTAAATGGTTAGAATTCAGTGTATGGGAGGAGGGGTGGGCGGGAAAGATGTTTTCTTATAGCCTAGCTTCGGCTAAGAATACTATGTTTCTAAAGCTATTTAAGAGAGAAGGGAAAGAAGGAACAGTGAGTACAGATCTGCTAATGAGGTGGTGCAGCCTCCTGGAGAACAGGCCGTCATTCCATGGGAGCTCCGGAAGGGGGAGTGATGGACGCCTGGCTCTTGGTCCCAGAGCTGGAAGACGGCCCTTGATTGGCTCCTTACCTGGAAAAGCAGCATCTACAGCCCTGTTGTTCTGTGGAGAGGGGAGAGAGAGAGGGTGAGGGAGGCACAAATGCAGTTGATTTTGCTTTGTTAAATGTTCAAACCTTTGCCCTCATCCCCTACATTCAAGACTTCCCAGCAGCAGGGTATCGACACAGCAAGAAGTATTTTTGATGCCCCCTGGAGACCGGGTCAGCTAAATGAGACTCTTTAAACCTCATAAGATTAACATGCAATAATGGACAATCTCAAATTTAGAGTACCCCATTTTTGTTTTTGCAGCCTGGTAGAGTGAGAGTTCATGCATTCTAGATACTAAGCACCCTCATAAGTGGAAGCTGCTAGATTTGGGGCTCAGGATCTACAGAAAGGCATCTGGCTAAAGATACTCCCTACTCTTATATTTCATCCTCCTCAAAGACAGCTCCACCAGTCAGGGTCCATTTGTCTCCACCTTGTATACTGTGCCCTCGAAGCCAAGTATCAGCCCACCACTGCTGGTGAGACTTCCTCTGGCCAGTGCCTGCATCCTCAACTGCTGGGTCCCTCCAGGATCCCACCCTACCAAGAGGAGCAGATCAGCAAATGGGCCAGAAGACCCAAGCACAAGCTACCAGATGGATATTCAACCAGCTCAATCATGAAGGAGTTTCTCATATGCATTTTAAAACAATAAACAGCCACCAATTATTATATAGCCAGGTTTCAAGTTCCCACACTATACTAAAATGTACACCAAAAAATCCAGCTTCTTTGTTTCTTATAAATCTTTCTCATGAACTTCCACCCCATCACGCAGCAAAAAGGGAAATGGGAACTTTAAATTTGAATTCGTCTGCTGTAGCATATCAATCTCCCTTTGGTTGTCAAGAGTCTCATTTAGCTGACCTTGTGCCTTTCAGGAAGACGCACAGTCTTAAGATGGCCTTTCCTCTTTCTGCTCTACTTCAAGATGGCATTTTATGTTGAAAGGTATTTACCTGACCTTATTGTCATATGGGAGAAGGGGGCCTCAGACTTATCAGGGACCCTGGATTCCACAGTCCTCTGGATCTCATCAGAAGCTGACTAGTGACCTCTGAGGTATGACTGGTCCCACTGGCTCATGGGGATCATGCTGACATACTAAAGGCCCTTAACCCAGCTGTTTGCTTATCTGAAAAGCCGTAATCACCACTGTCTCTTCTCACCAACTCCAGCAGGCTGGCCCTGACCTTCTCTACGTCCCCTCCTAGGGCCATGAGCAGGGATGAACTGATAAATGTTTAATCACAGGTCTTGGGGCAAGGAAGGAGGTGGAGTCAGGGAGAAGCCCTGATTGTAACTGTTGCCACTGTCCCTGGTGTAAATACTCCTATTAGGCCAGGAGTGGTGGCTCATACCTGTAATCCCAGCACTTTGGGAGGCCAAGATGGGAGGGTTGCTTGAGCCCAGGAGTTCGAGACCAACCTAGGCAACATAGTAAAACCCTGTCTTTGGAAAAAATTTTAACATTAGGCACATGTTAGCGTGTATGCCTATAGTCTCAGCTACTAGGGTGGCTGAGGTGGGAGGATCACTTCAGCCCAGGGGGTTGAGACTGCAGTGAGGAATGATCACACCACTGCACTCCAGCTTGGGCAATAGAGCAAGACTCTGTCTCAAAAAAAAACCCTCCAGTACTCCTACTGTGGTCACTTTCTAGCTGCCAACATAACACCAGAGATGTGCAGAGCTGACTCTCATGAGCTGGCATGAGCTGGCCCCAGGGAGCTTTCGGAGTCTCTGCCCATCATGTGGCACTGTCTCAACTCACCTCGTCCCTCGAGGCCTTCCCATGATTCCTCATTGCCCTCTTAGATGCGGTTGCAGGCAGAGGTCCTCCTAGGCTTACAGCCTCCCACCAGCAGGTCCTGGTAACCCACCCCATCCATGTCACCAGTCTCCCTATTCCTGAACAGATGCTCTACTCCAATAGAGCGAAAGCAAAGATCTGTGCTTCTGAAAACTACACCATCTGTCTCCCATCCCCTTTCCAGGATCCACTTGGACCAAAAGTATCCATCTTTCCACCTCCTCTTCCCCTCTGCCAAGGACCTCGCTTGTATCACATTCTTGTTATTCCCAGGGCTCTAAGTCTCATAGTCGTGTTTTAATGGCAGAAGAGGTTTCCCTCTAGTCCATGGAACCGATTTTACTGTGAGTCCTCCAGATGTAGATTACCAGGAATGAAATACATCAATAAATGTCTCTAGAATATTATCTCTGTTACAACTGTTTATCACTGTAGCAGAACAGAAAAAAAATAAAAAATAAACAGAATTGTTTATCATGTGTGAAGCAGTGTTTCTGTGTGTGCCATTTCATTTAACCTTTACCATATCATAAAGGGTTTTGCCCCCACTTTACAAATGAGGAAATAGATTCAAAGAGGTCAGTAACTTGCCTGAGGCCATTTAACTGGTAACTAGCAGAGGTAAAATTTGAATTTATTGACCTCCAAAACTATGCTCTTCACCTAACGCTGAATTGTAGAGGAACAAACTTTCCTTTTGTTCAAAGGCTATTATAAATAGAAGCCCCCATAAAGTCTACAGGTAGTTTTTCTCAAGTGGGAAAGGGAGGTCATTGCCCAAGAGGGACAGCCATTAGACACATTTTCCTATTTCTCCATCAGGTTCAAGGAGTATGAGGGAGAGGGTGTTGGCAGAAATGGTGTCTCACTCATTTGGACACCCAGTACCCTGCCATCAGCTGTTGGAGAGGGTAGACAGAGTGGAATATCCAAAGGAACAGAGATTCCCTCCAGCCATTTAGCCCCACCCCAAAGATGTGTTTCTCTGTAGTATTCATGAGCTCAATCAGGTCACCCCCAACCAACCCCAGATGCTCCTGCCAGAGACATGGGACTCCTCTTTGACTCTGTTGGCCCCACCATATGACACATCACCTAATACTGTAGATAACTGGACTCCCAGAATACATCCCAGCTTCATCCTCTCCTTCACTTCCATGTGGCCCAAGCCACCATCACCTCTCTCCTAGACTTCTGTCCCCTACCTCTTTTGTTTTCCATGCTGTGACTCCTGCCCTCTCCACTCCCTTCACAGATCAGCCAGCATGAACTCTTTAAAAAAACCTCAGTGGTGTAAGTAACTCCTCTGCTAAAAATCCTTCATGTCTTCCCATCTCACTTAGAAGAAAACCCAGTATCTTTAACCAGAGTCTACACAGCCCTTTATGGTCCGCCCCTGGCTGCCTCTCCCTGCCCACTCATCACCTCCCATCATACTGAGCTCACTCTGCATTAGCCACGCCGTCCCTTCAGGCTCTGGAGCACACCATGGTCTTTCCTCCCTTCGAGCTCTGATACTTAATTTATTTTGCAGAGAAGCTCTTTCATGTGCTCTTTGCTTGGTTGGCTCCTTCACAAACTTTGGGTCTCAGCTTAAATAGGACCTGCTCAAGAGACCTTCCCTGGCCTTTATCTGAAGAAGCCCCTTCCTGTTTATCTCTATGACAAACCCAGGTTTTTGCCTTTCGTGGTTTTCCCCACACTTTGTAACTGTACACGTGTGACTTTACTTGCCCATTGCCCATCTCCTTCAGACTGGCAGCCCCATGAGGGCAGGGCCAGCGTCTGTATTGTTATCAGTATATATCGGCACCTTGCACACTGTAGGTGCCAAATAAATATTGGTTGACTGTTGAATAAATGTGGTAACTCCAGAACTCTGATATAAATTTAGGACATGATTCAATTTAGATTTTCGTGAATAACTATTTGCCCAGCACTTTGCTAAATGTTGTAGGAGTTACGAAAACAGCACAATACTCATTCATTTAACCCATAACAGGTGGGAGAGAGGTACTAGTGAGAAAAATTGGGGGAGGTGGCAGAGTTGTGACATTAGAAAGAAAGCCTGGCTGACTCTATAGTCTGAATAAACATTGTGACTATCATCTGGGCAACATAGGCATGCCTTATCCCAGCTCAGATCTCCTCATGGTTGATATTCCCAGGTTACCCACAAGGGCACTCACTTTGCCCTGATATGAGCATGCAGCAAGCATGGTGTGCATGTGGTAGGCATTCCATGAATTTATCATTGTCATTTTTAAAAGCAAGTGAAGAGATAGTTTTCTTTTTGCCAATTATCCTGGTTTGCTCCTAATCCTTTCTTCCGATAATGACAGAAAGATGTATTTTAGATTCTTTTGCAGACTGTTTTTATCTTGTTTGAGAAAACAGCTGACCAGACCTTTTTTCTCCTCTTTTCCCCCTGTCTCCAATAAAGCATCCTCAGAAGCTTCAACTCTGGAGGCGATGGGTCGAAAGGAAGAAGATGACTGCAGTTCTTGGAAGAAACAAACCACCAATATCCGGAAAACCTTCATTTTTATGGAAGTGCTGGGATCGTAAGTCCTGGGACTGTGAGGCTGGGTGGGCTGGGCTGCCTGCAGTGGGAGGTTAGAAGAGTTGTTCTTGGCTGGCAGCAATTGATGAACTGGACTGAAGTTGCTGTGACTTAATTTCAATGACTTTAAGGGACTTAGGAAGAGTTTTGTGGCCTGGGGAACGGTGGGTGGAGTGGGTGGCAGGTACTTTGGGTAACATCAAAGATGATTTCATACATTGGAGCCCTCAGGGAATACCAGTCCCTTTCCCCCAGGGTTCGCCTCCTCCTGACCCACCTGCTATGACTCTATTCTCCTTCCAGATCTGTGACAGCTTGTGGGTTCTTGCCTCTGTCACAGGAAAGGGGAGCTGGGGGCACTTCTGGAGGTCCAGTGATCCTAGAACTTTCCCAGCCTCCTCCCCTAGCATCTTCATTTCCCTGGTAGTGAACAGGCCAGACCCATCTTCTGCTGTAGCTGGAAGAGAAGGGGCTTTTGAGGCCCAGGGAGCTGCTGGGTCATGCACACCTGAATCAGCTCCCTGCACCACCATCCTCCCTCCTCCATATTTAAATGCTTCAGCTGTGCTGTAGTCCATACCCCTGCCAGCCTGCAGAGTGTCTGTGCCTGCTCCTTGATGATGATTACACGGCTGGCAGATCAGAGACAGCTTGTCTGGAGCTGACTCTCCACTTAGTCCTGCCTCTCCCCTGGGAGGCTGCAGACTCTGACGCAGGCTGGCAGCAGCTCCGGGCCACTGTCCCCCACCCCCTCAGAACGCCAGCTGGTCAGCTAATTAGTCTAGGCTAATTGGGCCTGGGCAGTGAGGAGCAGCTAGCGGGCTGTCCATCCGGGTAAGTTTTCTCTGTAGCCAATGTCAATTCACTTTGCCCTGACTAGGAAGCAGTGACCTCAGGCAATGATGGCCACCCACACTCGTGCTGTAGACAGAGAGGAGACTTCTGGGCCCTCCTGGCACAGGCAGGTTGTCAGGCCTTGCAGGTGCCAGAGGATCCCAGCAGTGTGGTGGTCATGAGAGCACTGGCCTTCCATCAAGGGCCTTTACCAAGACAGAAGTGGCTAGAGAGGGGGTTTTGGCAGGGTAAAGAGACAAAGCTAATGAGTAACTCAGAAATGATTTGCTAAGTGTCCCAAAAATCCAGAGGAGAGGAGAGAAGGGAGTCCAGGTTGACAAGAATTCACTATCTGCTAGACTTGTGCTATAGGACTCAGAAGACAGACACAACTTCCCTCTTGGAACTCAGTGAAGTTTACCACAGCAGCATCTAAACCTGGGATAACATTGGAGTCATCTGGAGAGTTTAGGCCTCCAACTTTTAACTGTGAAAATGTTGAAACACGAGGAAAAAGTGAAATAATGGTAAAACGAACACCAGTATACCCACCACCTAAATTCAACAATTGTTAACATTTCAACTGTACAGTATGTATTTTACACACACACACACACAAACACATCACCGAATACTGAACTATTTGTAAATAAGTTGCAAACATGATGACATGTCACTTCTGAATCTTCTGTTTGCATCTCCTAAAATAAAGGCATTTTCACATATATCTATAATATCATTGTCACACTTAAGTAAATGCATAGCAATTCCTTTTAGCCTGGGTGATTTTTGAAAAACAAATCCCTGCTCTCAGACCTACTAAACTGGAATTTTGGGAGATAGGATGCAGCAGCCAGGAATCTACATTTTAAGTGCTTCTGGATTTCTAATGTATCTAGCCCAGCAGTGATGTGGAGGGAGCAGGAGGACAAGACAGGAGGCATGTCACAGCTGTTGCAGACATTAGAGGTGCTCAGGACAAAGATAAGTATCCCTGGGCTGCAGACTGCACAGAGTTACCACAGTGAGGTATGGTAGAGAGTGGAGCATTTAGAGAGAGCAGGCTCCTCTGAATCAGGATTCACCAGGATCCCAGGACAAAGTCCTCTTGTCTCTGGTCCTCAACTCCTCTAGAATAATGCACCAGGGAGAATATCCTTTTGTTAAACTTGCCCAAACACTGTCCACCATTCCAGAGCCCTGGGGTAGCTGTAGGGAAACTGTGCAAAAATAGCCCCATAGCAGGGATATGTCACCCAAGTCCCAGGCCTCCTCCTTTCACTGCCCAGGAAGAGATGGTTCTCCTTGGTTCTCTCCTACCTCCTCCACCATCCAGGCTTCCTACAAGAATGGAAAGCTATTCAGAGCAGTAAATGCAACCAAGTTATATCGCAACAAGCACTCCTGGATCCAAAGACCCTTCCTGTCTTGCCTTCTGACCCATGCAACCTTGGCGGCTCAAAACTAGTTCTCTGGTTCTGACCCTGGCAGATGTCACAAATAAGCCCTCTAATCCCCTCCCCTGCCCCAACCACACCTTCTCCAACACACACACTTAAAGCAGTTTAGGCAGAACAGTAACAGCATTTTAAATTGTCATAACACTGCATGACTCCAGGAGGCGCCATTTGCATTCAGTGCTGTGTACATGATACCTCAGAGTTGGGCACACTGAAGGCCCAAATGTGATCCTATTCCACAAGAGGACCCAGAGTGGGGGTCAGTTTTGAAATCTGGGGACCATCATATGTGGTCCCAAAGGGGAGAAAAAGGGAAAAACTCTCAAGGTGGACCGTACTGTGCCACAGCTGGAAGGAATCTTTAAGGGGGAATGTGTTTCAACTCCCTTATTTTACAAATTAGGAAAGTGGGGTCTAAAGATGAATACAACACACAATGAACCCTCATCCAGAATTCTCACCCATCCATCCATCCATCCATTAAACAAATATTTCTTGACTGTGTTTCATGGTCAGCCAGGCATAGGACCTGGTACCCACACACATTCATCTCCCATTATCCCTTGCCTCATACCTCACAAGTGGCACTGGACTCTGGCTGCCCTTACCTCTACCTGCTGTTCCACACTCAATGCCTTTCCCAGGCTTCCTCCCCGCCCCACCTGAAACAGCATTTCAGATTCTTTTTTTTCCTCACTGGGTTAACTCATTCACCCTTTAAAATTAAGCTCAAGGTGTTCTTAAGTCAGAGGGCCATGTATTATGTTCTCAGCTATTCCGAGAGTCATTTTGTATAAATTATGAGAAAGGTGCTCTTTCATCTAACCTGCTGTCTGCTGGGGCAGGAAACATAATAATGACCATACGAGCACGTACGACGGCTTCAAGGTGAATGGCACCTGCTGGAGTTGTTGCACTGCACAACCTGCCCAAACCATAGCAGGGGCCCTGTGTTAAGTGTCCATTTTCTGTGGTCTCTTAATATGTCATTCTTACGTGTTGTGTATGTATCCATGTTTCACACTGAATTCCAGGCTAGCCCAATGCTAATCTCAGTGCTGGACAAAGAGAGGGTCCATCAGTTCAACAAGCATTCATTGAATGACTGATAGCATTTTTCAACTCAAATGCTAATTGCTTACTTGTCCCTGTTCCTCAGGAGTCTACAGGCTCCTTAAGAATGGAAACACTCACCTTTTAATTTCCAGTGTCTAAGACTCAGTAGGTGCTCAATAAATCTTGGTTGAAGGAATGAGTAAGTGAATGGACGAAAAGAGCAAGCTCAGAAGGCTTTGATTAACTCAGTTCCAAGTGCAGCTGGAAAAACAGGAAACTCAGACACAGGAAACACCAAGTATTTTCTAATGCAGGTTTTTAAAGTCCTTACAGAAGCTTCACTACTATTGCGCTTTCATTCTAGCCTATCCAGATGGCAGGGTTGAGGATGGCTCAGCTGTTTCTTTACTTAGATTCTCTCTCCTTTTGTACTACTGGGTGTTCTTCACAATGTTATTCAAATAATAATGATGATAATAATAGTATCTAACACATATGGTCTTAATAGATGTCAGAAACACTGTTAAGCACTTTACATATGTCAAGTCATTTGATCTCCTAAACAACCTTGTGAATCAGATACTATTGATATTCCCACTTTTCAGATGAGGAAATTGGGTATATGGAAGTTAAGTGACTTTTCACCCAAAAAGCTGAGATTCTAACATAAACAATCAGGCTTCAGCATCTGCACCTAGCTTAACTGCTGTTCTGATGACCTGGTCTCCAGAGGACCCCCTTCAAACCAAGAGGCCTGTAATTTGGAATCCTACCCTGTATTCCCATTGGATTCCACCTGCTCTGTCTTCAGACCCAGCCTCAGAGACTGCTAGATTCTGTCTTTTGTCTTTGCAGATCCTACTGAATGACTGAGAGGATGCTCAGCCCCCTGGCCTCTGATATCTAGTTTAGGGTGATCATCACCATCTAAAATTGAGAGAGGAGTCTTTTTGCTCTCACTGTATTTGCACCCTGTCCCCTGTGCTACCTCCAGCTGCAACTCCAGTGTGCCACACTGTGTCACATGGAAAGTGACATGAATTGACTCGTAATGGCTTCTTTTTAGTGGGCTTACCGAGTAGAGAAATCTCTCCACAGCTAAAGTGAAGTCTCTGTCTCTAAGGGTCATTCCCAAACTAAAGAACCAGGAAACAGCACCCCCCTAGTCCCTCAATCTGTGGTGGGATCTTTTTCTTCCAATATGGTCTTTAAATTAGAAAGCTATTAGCATGTCAGATACACCTGCCGTCAACATAGCCCAGCAGTGCCCACATGACAGTGAAGAGTAATTCTCAGCCCTTTCCTCATCTACTCTTTCACTTTGCCTCTAAGTTTAATAGTTTAACTTTTTGTTGTTAATAATTTCAAACTTAGAAAAACATTTCAAAAATAAGAATAGTACCAGGCGTGGTGGATCACACCCATAATCCCAATACTTTGGAAGGCCAAAGCAGGAGAATTGATTGAGCCCAAGAGTTCAAGACCAGTCTGGGCAACTGTATTAGTCCCTTTTTATACTGCTATAAAGAACAGTTCAAGACTCATTCATTTATAAAGGAAAGAAGCTTAATTAACTCACAGTTCAGCATGGCCAGGGAGGCCTCAGGAAACTTACAATCATGCTGGAAGGTGAAGGGGAAACAAGGCACCTTCTTCACAAGGTGGCAGGAAGGAGAAGTGCCAAGTGAAGGGGGAAGAACCCCTCATAAAACCATCAGGTCTCATGAGAACTCACTAGCATGAGAACAGCATGAGGGAAACTGCCCCCATTATCCAATCAGCTCCACCTAATCTCTCCCATGACTTATGGGGATTATGAAGATTATGGGGATTACAATTCAAGATGAGATTCGAGTGGGACACAAAGCCTAACCAGATCAGCAATACAGTGAGGCCCTGTCTCTAAAAAAATATAATAAAATAAGAATAGTAGAAAGAATTCCCAAATGCCCATCATCCAGATTCACCTCTTATTCACAATTTCCCCTGTCTGCCTTCTCACTGCAGTGTTCTTTGTAGATTCGTAGAGATAGACGTAGAAAGATGATTATTTCCTAATCTCCCGAGAGTTAGTTGTGGACACCATGACCCTTTACCCATCAAGGACATTCCTGTATATTTCTAGGGATAGGGTGTTCGCTTATGTGACCATTGTATAGTCCTCAACTTCAGTCAATTGAACATTGACACATTAAGTGTATCTAATCTGTCATCCATATTCCAGTTTTATCAATTGACCCTATTATGTGTTCCATAGCATTTTCCTCCTCCAGTACAGGTTCCAGTCTAGGGTCTGGTATTGCACTTGGTGTTATTCTCCCTAGCTTTTTTATGGCATTGGCATTTTTGAAGAAATAGCTTCCCCCCACCCCCGCTACCCTTTTTAAATTTTTGAATTTTCCTGATGTTTCTTCCAGATTTAAATTCAGGATATGCCTTTGTGGCCAGAGGACTATATAGCCTCTGTTGCATCCTTTCTGAGGTCTCACATCCGGAAGTCTAAGATGTCCATCCCGTATTAAGTTTTATCTTTTGGTATCTTCTCCTCAGAGGAGCTTTCTCAGAAGTTTTCCTGGTGAAGCAAAGACTAACTGGGAAGCTCTTTGCCCTGAAGTGCATCAAGAAGTCACCTGCCTTCCGAGACAGCAGCCTGGAGAATGAGATTGCTGTGTTGAAAAAGTGAGTGGGTCTTAGGGTTGATTGGATGTCATTATGGGATTATAACATTTTATTCACAAATTACCTTTAAGAAGGACTAGGGCTGGATTTCTGCACCCAAAGGCATTGTTCCCTTTGATTGAGTTGATGGGTCAGTTCGGTCAATTAGCTAAGTTTAGTCGGACAGCTGTCCTGGCTGATTTTTTTTTTTTTTTTTTTGGCAGCAAATTGATTAGCAAACCCACTGGTGGCAGAACTGGTTTGTGCACATAGGCTGGAGAGCAATTAGCTCAAAGGAACAAAAATCAATTGAGGGCCAACATCAGGAAAAGTCGATAATTAAGGAGGCAACATAAGATGTGGAAATTAGCTTCAATTTATACCAAAGCAAATGGAGGTATGGCATCCTGGTCACCATGATGAGAGTGAGTCTAACAAATCCTCAAATGTTTACAGAAAGACTCTTACAGCAGACCCTTGCTAAACCCTCATAGTATACCAAAAGTGTGTTAGGCACATGAACACAGGATCAGGACCACAAGGATGAGGGAGACAAAATTCCTTACCCTCAGGAGCCTACATTGGACACAGAGGTGCCCCTAAGAAAATCTAACAAAATTAGATGTGAGTCACTCTGGCAGAAGGCAGAGTTTGGAGGAGATAAAGATTCATTTTGCCTATATGTGTGTTTTTATGAGTATGAGTTATTGGGCACACTTTCAAAGAAGATCGAACTTGATAGATGACTCACACCTTGTGGGGGCAAGAAGGGCAGTGCAGAAAGGGAATTCAGGCCAAGAGCAACATAAACTTTAATGTAGAACCGTGAAAATGCAAGGGCTGTTAGGGAAGAGTGAGTATTGGAAACCTCTGCATTTAGAGTGCATAGTATTAAGAGACAAGTGATGAAACTAAAATCATGAAATGAGACATGATTACAAAGGATCTTAGATGCCATGATAAGGAATGTTGGCTTTATTCTGTGGGCAAAAAGAAGAGTCACATTGTCTGATTAATAGGTTGGAGCTATTCCTCTCAAGCACGATGGAGGATGGATTGGAGGGTACCAGTCTAGAAGACAGGAGGCCAATTATAAGACTTTCCCAATAATTTAGGCATGGATTGAGAATACAAACAAAGGCAATGACACAATCATGTGTGCCTAAAAGGACTTGATACAAGAGATGTTTCAGAGAGAGAAGTGATTGGGTTTGGGGTTGTCTGGTAGAAGTGTACATGACAAAAGCATTAAAAGAGTCCCTGAGATTGAGCAATTAATTGAACAACAATATCATTGCTTGGGATAGAGAACAAAAAGATGTGTAGGCTTGGATGAAATAGAAAGAAGCTGGTAGGAGCATATTGAATATAAGTATCCACCTATCTCCACATGAAGACATCTGGTAACATGTGGGAGACATAGGCCTGGGATCCAGGGACATTAAGGCAAAGAAAGATTCTCAACTAATTGAGAGCAAGGACCATGTCGTCTTTCTTATTATTGCCTTGTATCAACAGTATTTATGCTCAAAAAATGTTTGTTCAGTGAGTGAATAATTGATAAATTAATGTTAGCATTGCCAGCTTATAAGTATAGTTGAATCCATCAAGTGACAACAGTGACAGGTCCATATTTTCTATAATATCTTAAAGAAGATAGCTACTATTGATTATGTGTTTACTATTCCCCAGGCACTGTACTAAGCATTATGTATTATCTCCTTTTATCCTGATACAATTCTATAAGAGACATATACTTCTCAGACAAGGAAAGTAAGGGTTTGAAAACTGGAATAAGCCAGCTGAAGTCACCTAAGTGCCTGATCTAGATCTGAACTCAGGCGTGATTGACTCCGAGTCTAAGCTCTTAACCCCTGTGCTGCACAGCCAGGAGTAAACTTCCTAGAGAATTTTTTCCTTTACAGGCATGCACGGCATTGCTGCTGGGTAAGCTGAGCCCCTCCACTGATATGATCATTTTGCTTGGCTCAGTCTCTGAGTAATCCCAAACAAGGGTAATCGAGGGCTGGACTTCTCTACCATGATGCTATCGACATTTTGTGCCAGATAATTCTTGGTGGTGTCGGGGCTGTCCTGTGCATTGTGGGATGTTTAGCAGCATTTCTGCTTCTACCCACTAGATGCCAGCAGCACATCCCCCTGCCCTAGTCGTGACAGCCAGCAGCACATCCCCCTGCCCTAGTTGTGACAATCAAACACATCTCAAGATATTGCCCAATGTTCCCTGAGAGGCAAAATAGTCCCTGGTTGAGAACCACATAAGTCATCCCACAGAACTAACCCTAAAAATAAGTATCTGCCTTAATACAGGGAGAGTAAGGCAAAGATTCTCACAACATCCTGGAACACTAATTTTTCAGCACTTCCTCCATGGTTATCCAAGAGGAGTCTCAGCTCACCTGAATCCCACCCGTTCTATACAGGTTAAGCATTCCTCATCTGAAATCCAAAGTGTTCCAAAATCAGAAACATTTTCAGCATTGACAGGATGCCACAAGTAGAAAATTCCACACCTGACCTCACGTGACAGACAGGTCACAGTCAAAATGCATTCAAAACTTTGGTCCGTGCACAAAATTATTTTTTAAATATTGAGTAAAATTACATTCCAGATATCTGTATAAGGTACATATGAGACATAAATGAATTTCATGTTTAGACTTGGGTCCCATATCCAAGATACATCATTATGGATATGCAAATATACCAAAAACTCTTCTAGTCTCAAACATTTTAAATATCAGATATTCAATCTGTACTTTTTTATTAGCACCATGCTCTAACCAGCTGAGCTAACCGGCCTCTATTCTGTACTTTTTTAATGCAATATTTCTAACATCCAAATACCCTCTTTGTAGAATAATCTAGCGTTGGGAACTCCCTTAGCCTTCCTCTGTTCTTCTAACTCTTTTAGTAAAGTTTGAAGAGATTCCTGGCATAACAAGGAAATGTTTGTTTCCTGAAGGAAGGATGATCAATTATTCATTCAATAAACATGGACCAAGCACCACCATAGGAATCTTTTCTCTGGGATTAATTTGTGGCAGTCTACTTATTATGAAGGCTTCACAAAGACCTGGTCTTCCTAAACATCGCCGTTGAAAGCCTCCAACGGGAACTTTTGGGATAGGTCTGCATTCTTTGTCTGCACCACATGAACCACATACCTTTCATCATACACTTTATTTTTCCCAGGATCAAGCATGAAAATATTGTGACCCTGGAGGACATCTATGAGAGCACCACCCACTACTACCTGGTCATGCAGCTGTAAGTGAAAGGTGACTTGCTTCCTCCACAGAGGCCTGGTGGGGCCTGGGAGGCCTAGAGGAGGTTGGTCGCTGGTGAGGGATGGATGGTGATTCAAAGACAAAAATGAAGACTTTGTTCAAGAGGCTCAGAAATGCCAAGGGTTCTTTTAGATTAAGTGTGCCTCTGGTCATGAGCAGGTTCTATGTGGGCCACAGGGTAAACCTGGGCTGATTATTGAGCTGTTTTGCACCAGGACAACCCTACCAGTGATTAGGATATTTCCTAATAGCAAATAGCTGTGACCCCAATCCAACCATGCCCTTCTGCTGCCCCACCTCTCCTTGCCCCTCACAACCAAGCAACTGAAGGGGTGATGTCAGACTAACAAGGAGTCGCCAGAACCCTTTTCTGTCACCATGGCTTTAGTCCATTTGGACCAATACATGTTCATCAAACTGGATGGTAAACGTTTTAACATCACTCTGGCATAAAATTACTGTAGGAGCAGAAGCCACAGGTAGATATATTTCAATATAAAGAAAGGTTTTCTCAAAAGAAAGCCACCAAAGGTAAAGACGGTTTGTGACTGTCTGTGTCCATCTGTTGGACAGAAGTGTGCTTCATTAGAAAGGTCTCTGCGTCCTTGCCACATTCAAACAACAGTTCTGTCTGACAGTGACTGCTGTAGAGGTTGGTCGGTGTTTGTGAGGGCTCAGTATTGGGCTCAAAGGCACTTCTGTTTGTAAAGTACACACACACAAACACTCACACACACTTGCACATGAACACACACACGCACACACCACTCCGCAATCTCAGCCTGGCTGGACACAATGTGGTTTTTGGCTGATGGGCTGATTCCTAAGAAACTTTAATGAGCTAACTCAGGTCTAAGCAGCTGATTAACCTGGGGCTCATCTGAGGCTCTCTAAAGAGAGGTAGCAGACAGTCAAGGGAGTGAGGTAGGAAGGGCCCCTCGTGGCACTAACGAGTGACCAGGGACTATCAGGCACTTCAATGAGGCCAAGCCAACAGGATTAGCACACAGTCATTCAGAAGGCAGGAAGGCAAGGAGGTGGGCAGGTTGGATGTCCCTGAGGAGACACCAAGCTTCCTCAGAGCATAGCTGCAGGACCGAGGCCCCTCAGGGTCAGGAATTCATAGCTCTCTACAAACAGCATATTTCCTACAGGCCTCCAGCTCTTATAGGAGAGCTCCAAAGCCTAAAGACCAGAAGCAAAGAGCAGGATGAGGTGAATTTTCATGGGAGAAATTCTGTTTCCTCCTCATTGTTTGGGCATGGATGGCCGCATCTAATGTCATGGGACAGTGGTAAGGGGGACTAGGAGGGCGAGAAGACTGGAATCCTTGGCTCATGGTTGAAATGGTCTGGGAATATTTGTCTCAGAGAAGAGAAGGGCTCCAGAGAGCATTTCACTATCTTTGCATACTTGAAAGATGCATGGGGAAGGCTGTTATTCTTGTTCTCTGCAGTCCCAATGGGTGGAATTGGGTAGAAACTGGTAGAAACTACAGGGCATCAGGTTTCAACATAATGTATAGAAACATTAGGAAGATGCCAAAAAACAGTCTGTCTTAGGTGGTAGAGTGTTCTCTGACACTTATGTGTTCTAGTACTCACTAAAAAACTTTTAGGCAAAAATAGTGTAGATGGTATTCAAGAGGTAGAAGTCGGACTTGATCTTTAAGCTCCCCTGGGTCCCAAGATACTCAACCATTTGAGTCTCAAAGCACCCCTAAAGCCCTACCTGTAATTCCAGCTTTACAAAGCCCAATTTCCCAAAATGAAGAAAGAAATCTTGATGTAAGTACAGTTAGTCTCCCTTGCATGCCTTCTCTTCCCTACTTTGCTTAATTTCAGTGTTACCTCTCTCTTTCATCATGGCTTCCTGTGTCATAGTCCAGGAAGGAAGGCGGCTAAGAAGTGTGTCCACACTAAGGGATTACTGACTTCTTGTGCAACCCCAACCAGAAGCATTTACATTTTAAAGGAAATTTCCAGAAAGAGAGAAGTCAATGCTTGACCCAAAGAAATGACTGACCAGTGGTATCATTCCAGGTACCCAGAGGGAGTGTTCTGAGACTGGAGTAGTCCTGCCGGCAGCCCTCCAATCATCGTTCATGGGCGCCTGCCTGTTCCACCAAAGCTGTGTCCCCCATGGCTACGGAGCAAACCCCTTCTCATTACTTTGAACTCAAATGAGAACTGAATTCTTGCTCTTGATCCTATGCCCACAGTGTATCTGGTGGGGAGCTCTTTGACCGGATCCTGGAGCGGGGTGTCTACACAGAGAAGGATGCCAGTCTGGTGATCCAGCAGGTCTTGTCAGCAGTGAAATACCTCCATGAGAATGGCATCGTCCACAGAGACTTAAAGGTGTCAAGCCGGGAGTCCTGGGTGGGAAACAGCTTAAGGAAGCTGCATGGGTTATGGGACATCTAAGCTCCATAAAGTGAGAGGGTTGGACTAGTGACTCCTAAGGCTCCTTCTGCCCTTAGATTCCTTAAACAGATCTTGGATGGCTGAACAATGGTTATTAATTTGCATCTCAATCTTTTCCTAACCTTTCACTATGCCTCACCCTAGTTGGATACCAAAATAATACACACATTTCTTAAACCCAGCCACAGTCAAAACCAAATGCAACAAAATACCTACTGAGGGCCTATATTGTACTAGGCATTGCACTGGCCTTTGGAGAGATCAGACACCATTAACCAAAGGTTGATTCCCTCAAAATGCAAACAGTCCTGGGGTAGTTGGAAGTGAAGGGAGGAAAGGGTGAGTATATCAATTGTTATAAGACTGAGCAACGTCAGAGCCATAAGCAAGATGCAAAGTGCTGGGGTGCAGGAGTGAGGGTGCAGGTAGGAGCAAGGAGGGAAGAATGAGGGAGAATGAGCTGGCCTTGAAGTCAGGAGCACAGGGCTCTGCTTCCTATGGAATTATGTAGCAAGGGGAAGGAAAAATACTTGCTTCAGGTGGTGATATCCTACACTACGTGTTTTTTCTCCTACAGCCAGAAAACCTGCTGTACCTCACCCCTGAAGAGAACTCGAAGATCATGATAACTGACTTTGGTTTGTCCAAGATGGAACAGAGTGGCGTCATGTCTACTGCCTGTGGGACCCCAGGCTATGTGGGTGAGTCTGGGAGCAGGAAGAAGATTGACCAGTTGGCTACATCCAACCATGCATGTGCCTATCATTCATAGAAAGGGGTGATTCTGAGAACATAGGGTTCAACTTCAGAGGGCTATCCAGGTAGGACATCCACTTACAAGGTTTAGGGCTAGCCAATTCATCCATCTCTGGATCTGCTCCTACTACTCCCAAATTCTACGTTTTTAAAGACTGCCTACCCCTGAGCCCTCCACAGCCCCTGCCTATGCTTTGGCTCTCATTTTCGCAGACGGACTTCCAGCCTTTGTCTTTCCAGCTGGACCAGGGGGAGACAAGATCACAAACCCAGAGATCAGCAGAGAGCTGAGGGGTTGAGCACTGACCCCCCTCCTTTCTCTCACTCTGGAGGAGACATCAGCCCTCAGTATCTGGGAGCCTGGAAGAATAGGATATTGAATTTGGGCCTGAGGAATCCAGAAATGGGCTCCTAAATGTCTGCCCAAGGAAGCACTCTGGGAAACTGGCAGAGGTGGAGCCTCCTGCTTGAACAGCCCTGTGGGTTTCCAGGGTCCCAAAAAGAGTGATAGCAGGCAGGGAACCTGGGAGAGTATTCCTGGGATCTACAGGACAGAAAGCTGAAACTCAGAACATCTGCTCCTATTTCTTTCCCTTTCACAATCATCACCTGTTTGCAGCTGGGTAATGGGAAGGAGAACACTGACTCAAGAGAAGGAATCTACCCTCCCAGAAAGGCGGGTCATTCACTCACCAGTAGGTATTGAGTCTCACCAGGTACAAAGCTCTGGTGGCTGCGATAAATACAGAAGGCAGTTCTCTATGCCCCACAGGCCTCCTAATCAGAGGAAGTCATGGCTCAGGCCCTCTGAAACCTCTCAATCTGATGGGGCAGACTAAATGCATCCCCTCAGAAGGTACCCAGAGTCTGATGGGAGAGGTACTGCCTTTGCTCCAGGAGCTCCTAATCTAATGGCAGAGACTCAGCCTCTGCCTCCTGGGGGCTCCCAGGCCTGTGGGAGAGAGACAGCCCTACATTGAAGATCTCCCAGTCTGGAGGGAGAGAGATCACCCTTGCCCTGGGAATCTCCTGTCTGAGTGGGGAGACAGGACTTGCCTTCAGAGTGTCCTCAGTGTAATTGGGGATCCCCAGTCTGACAGGGGAGTCATAGACCCTGTCACGGGGAAACTCCCAATCTAATGGAGAAGTCACAGTCTCTCTTTGTGGGAAGATTTAGTCTTCCCAGAAGAGACACAGACCCCACCCTTAGGGAGTTTTCAGTCCCACAGAAACACCACCATCCCATGGTCTTCCCCAGTCCCCTTCTCGAGGCCTGACCTTCAGCCCCCACCCCAACGCCCTCTCCTCTTGGCCACCAGCCCTGACTCTGCCCTTGGTCTGCTGCAGCTCCAGAAGTGCTGGCCCAGAAACCCTACAGCAAGGCTGTGGATTGCTGGTCCATCGGCGTCATCACCTACATATTGTGAGTAGACGCTGGCCTGGGCTCAGCTGCTGAGAAGTCTCGGAGCCTGCTTACCCCTTCTCGTTCCCACCCGTCTCAGCTCCTCCTCCAAGCATGTGCATGTGCACAAACAGACAGGCACATGGGCACACACACACGCACACGCATACATGTACACACAGCTTCGAAGCTTCCTCTGTCTTGACCTCCACCGAGTTTTAAAACAGAGCTCAGCGTGAAACCACTGCACAACCACCTGGAACCCCATCCTCCTGCACCCCTGTCCCATGTACTGCCTGTAAATGTGTTGCATTCCACTCTGTGGAACGAACGTTGAAAAAGAGAGAGGCCAAGCCAGGCTTGGAAGCCAGGTGGACTCACTGTTCCTGCACCTCAGCCTTCTCTCCCACGGCAAAACCATGGCCTGGCTGAAGCTTGTCCAGGCCTCTCCTTTTCACTCCTCTCCACACATTCCCAAGCTCTCCCTTTCCTAACCTGCTCATCACCTCATCCTCACCATCCCTCCTCGCCTATAGTAAACTTTGCTCTTAGGAAAATAACCTGGTTTCAGTTCTCTCCTCCATTTATGTTGAATAAGTACTCTCATTTATTTACTCAACCAATATTCACTGCCTATCTACTGTGCATCTATCCCTGTGCTATGTTCTAAAGAATACAACCGTGAACAACACAGCCTAAATAAATCCCGCATCAAACTTGCATTCAAGTAGACAGTCTACCATCTTTCTTAAAGCATCCGTGAGTCAGGGAAAAGTACAAGGAGAGGTGGCGAGGGTTGAGGGAATAATGTATGCAGGGACCTTCTTGGGATGCCTGTGACAAGCCTTGGCACTTACATAAACACTTTATGGGACCTGTACCATTCTTGAATCAGAGGCAGATCCGTGTCCCCATGTCTGGGAACTTCAGTGCCCACCTGTGTATACACTGGGAGCCGGGGGAGCAGAGAGGCTGTCCCAGGGAGGACAGGGTTGTTCAGCAGTGTAATCCCTTCCTGTCCTGCTGCAGGCTCTGTGGATACCCCCCATTCTACGAAGAAACGGAGTCTAAGCTTTTCGAGAAGATCAAGGAGGGCTACTATGAGTTTGAGTCTCCGTTCTGGGATGACATTTCTGAGTCAGGTAAGGCCAGTAGGTGTGAAGGAGAGATAACAGGCTCAAGGTAGGGGCTACCAAGAGAAATGAGCTTAACAAAGGATGACAGTCCTGGCTCTTCAAAGTCCCTGGGGATCTTACAGGACAGGCTGCCGAGGAAAGTGGAGAAATCTTCAACTGCTTCAAAGACCTGATAAATTATTTACATCTAAGGGCCATGGTTTTGTTTCTCTGGGGGCAGAACCACAGTATGCCTGATAAGGAGATGGGGGTGGGGCAGTTCAGAAGCAGGGCCAGGAGGGCAGATCCAGGTGGCGAGGGGCGAGTTCCAAGCCACAGCAGCAAAACCAAGGGGTTAGATACCAAGAAAGAGCACGCAATGTCTGTGTGTGAGGGAAGATGGTCATTACGTGATTGTTGGACCTGTTAAGTGGAAATCAGAGCTGGAATAATCCAGCAGTCACATGTGTGCTCATGTGCCAGTGCTGGCCCGTTTCAGTGCAAGCGCACGCACATGTGATGTGCAGGCCCATGGGGGCCTCGTGACAAGTGATGCTTCTGCAGTGCTGTGTGGGTGAGGCGGCTTGGAGCCTCTCTTCTTCGGTGGTTTATGGTGGGTTGTTGTTAGGTGGTTTGGATTTTTTTTTCCCCCTCTTCTAAGACTCTTAAAATTGCCTCTTTGGAAGATCAGCTAAAGATGCATTCACTGCCACCCACTAGCCTGGAAGTGAATTTTCATCAGTCATGAAATCTGGTCCTTAGTCATGTCTTTGATTGCTCCCCTTAGCCAAAGACTTTATTTCCCACTTGCTCGAGAAGGATCCGAATGAGCGGTACACCTGTGAGAAGGCCTTGAGTCACCCCTGGTGAGTGAGACATGGAGTGGACTCTAGACCCCAGTTCTATGGTTCCCAAAACCATGCTGACTCATTCACATTGCATTCCTCCGGAGTCTGCTTGCCCCGATCCATTTAATGTTGATGAGCAAGGACCATGCCATCATTCACGAGGCCCAGGTGGAGATTCAAACAGCATTGGGTAGAGCAGGTTCCGATGCAAGGGTAGCAGCTGAGTTGTCTGGTCAAGTGCAGGAGGCAGATGCAGCCGAGCACTGTCATTCAGCACTGGGACAGGGTGCAGTGCTCAGGACTAGTGACTCAAGAGGTGCCAGGAATGGGAAACTCCGTCCTGTCCTTAAGAGCTTTGTGTTACTCAGGGATCAATAACTATTTCAGGCGAAGTGATTTAAGAACAATTGCAAAGCAACCAATTGGCAAAATAGGAAGAGAAAATCTTAAAATACGTTTTCATGTTACTCCCCGTCTGCATTTACAGTAGCTCCTTACTTCCTACCCCAGCAAGCCTGGATTCCTTTGTCTTTCCAGTTGTCCGTAATCTGGCCTGACCCTTTATCTCCAGCCTCTTTTCCCAGGATCCCCAGCATGCCTTCTCTGTCCAGATAGGCCTGGGAGTTATACTTGCCTCCCTGCCATCCCTTACCCTGCATACCATGCTCTTTCTTAAGCACATCATTCCTACCACCTAGAATGTCCTGCCTCTTGCCCTGTATGTAGCCATCCTTCAGGATCCAGCTCAGTCTGTGCCCTTCCCTGAAGCCCCTGATTCCTGCAGCCCATGCCAATCTCCCCAGTTCTCTTTATAGTCACACGGCTGACCATGTGTCACTATAGTCCACAGCATGAACAACACCCCACACCTAGACCGTAAGCTCCTAGGGGTCAGGGCCCATGTCTCTTACTTCTCGAGATCCGTTAGTAGTTGGCATGGTAGTATGCACACAGCAGGTGACTGAGGAACACTTGAGACCAGTGAATAAGAGGCTAAGGGGATAGAAAAGGGGCACGCTGTACCAGATGGCCTTATGGAGGAAGGCTTCCAGGAGGAGGTGGTTCTAGGCAAGGTTTTGAGCTGAGGGATGGTGACTACCCTAGTGCCTTGTGACGTTGGGTCCAATAAACTTTTTCTACAAAGCAGCAGAATAAATATGTTAGGCTTTGCTGGGGATACTGTCTTTGTGACAACTACTCAACCCCACTGTCACAATGCAAAAGGAGCCACAGACAATACCTGAAGGTGGGCGCTGCTGTGTCCCCATAAAACCTCATTTACAAAAACAGCCAATGGGTAGATGTGGCCTATAGGCTATAGCTTGTTGACCCTGCTCCAAAAGTTGTTGATTTTTTCAAAACTAAAGCCCACTATGACCTGATCTGGGGGGACAGAGGAGCCCTGGTTGCAGCCCTTTCCTGCTCTGGGCTGCCCTTCTTCTGCACACTCTACCCAGCTCTCACCTGGACCTGCAGGCACCCTGCCCATCCCCTGGCTGAGTGTCCATAGCCACCCAGTAGCCACGTGTCCCCTCTTACATCCACAGGATAGACGGGAACACAGCCCTCCACCGGGACATCTACCCGTCAGTCAGCCTCCAGATCCAGAAGAACTTTGCTAAGAGCAAGTGGAGGGTGAGCTGTCCTCTCCAGGGGGTGGGCAGGCTGCTCTGGACCCCTGGAGGCTGGGCTGGTGGGAGCTGACATAAGGGCTTTCCTTGGGATGTCCTAGAAAGCACTGGAACTCCCTGTATCCTCTCTGAAATAAGAAGTGGGCACACAGGTTTCAGGAGGCCACAAGGCAAAGGGAAAGCTTAAGCCCGGAGGCTCTCTGAGGTTCCAGAAGGCCAGAGGCTGCTCTTGTGTCTCCTTAGCAAGCCTTCAATGCAGCAGCTGTGGTGCACCACATGAGGAAGCTACACATGAACCTGCACAGCCCGGGTGTCCGCCCAGAGGTAGACAACACGCAGCCTGAAACTCAAGCCTCAGAAGCCTCTAGACCCAGCTCCCCTGAGATCACCATCACTGAGGCACCTGTCCTGGACCAGAGCGTAGCAATCCCTGCTCTGACCCAATTGCCCTGCCAGCATGGCCGCCGGCCCCCTACCCCTGATGGCAGGTCCCTCAACTGCCTGGTCAATGGCTCCCTCCGCATCAGCAGCAGCCTGGTGCCCATGCATCAGGGGTCCCTGGCCGCCGGGCCCTGTGGCTGCTGCTCCAGCTGCCTGAACATTGGGAGCAAAGAGAAGTCCTCCTATTGCTCTGAGCCCACACTCCTCAAAAAGACCAACAAAAAACAGTACGTATTTTTAGCCAAAGATAGAGCCCCAGCTTGGGCCTGAAAGCAGGCAACAGGACTGAAAGAAAATGGACACAAAGGCTCCCTCACTCACAGGCAGCTCTATAGGGTGGGATGAGCTCTGGATCAGGGGGCAAGGAAAATGCTTCCAGTCCTGTCCCCATCACTTCCTACCTGTGAGGCCATTGACAAGTCAGTGAATGTCTCTGCTTCTAGTTTGCTCATTTGTAAAATGGGCTGAAGTCTATTTACCCACTCAGCCTGCCTCAGATGTGCTGTAAAAGGTTAGTGAAGCAACAGAGATGGTAAAAGCGCACAGAAAACTGGGTATGTGCAAGTGGTGAGCATCAGACTCCTCGAGTTTCCAGGGCCTCTGTGCTTTGGAGGAGGAGGGGTAGGTGGGCTTGGTTATCTTTACCTTTTCTGCAGGGTCTTGAACTTTCTGAACCTCATGAGGGGAGAGCTGATGGATGGCACAGGCACAGAGAACTACCACCTCTGCCCGCCCCACCAGCGCTTCTTCTTCTCCCCTCAAATACTTCAAAGGTCGTTGCCTCATTTCCTTTCTAGGAACTTCAAATCAGAGGTCATGGTACCAGTTAAAACCAGCGGCAGCTCCCACTGCCGGGCAGGGCAGACTGGAGTCTGTCTCATCATGTGATCCCTGGAGCCTGTGCCTGTGTCACTGTAATTTTCAGGTGAGGAGGGTCACAGTGTGAGGCTTGGGGAGAGCTTCTGTCCCAGAAGAGAACCCCATGCCAGAGAGTGAGTGATGGGGTCTGAGATGGCAGCCCCGCCGTCACTCTGAACCCCTTTCCCTTGCAGGAGAGATGTTCAGCTCCTCGCTCTTTCAAACCTGGTGTCTATGTGGCAGAGGGAGGAAGGCAGAGCAAGTAGAGCAGAGCCTAGCAGGAGTGGTTTCTGGACAGAAGCACCAGCCTGCTGCCGCGGGGGCAGCCCCTCACAGGACGCCCGGGAGGGAGCCCCAAGGCGTGGAAGCCTTGCTGAAGCTGTGGGCAGGAGGAGCGGCACCTGCCAGCTTCCAGGTCTCCCTGACCTGCCTGCTCTATGCCCCCACACCCTACGTGCCGTGGCTCCATGCAGTGTACGTAGATAGCTCTCGCCTGGGTCTGTGCTGTTTGTCGTGAAAAGCTTAATGGGCTGGCCAGGCTGTGTCACCTTCTCCAAGCAAAGCCATATGGAGCATCTACCCAGACTCCGACTCTGCACACACTCACTCCCGCCTCTCCAGCCTCCACCCTCTTGGCCAGATTGGGCTCGTTAATGTCGTTGCCTGCCCATCTGCATGAATGACGGGCAGCTCCCCCTGGTGGTCTGCCTGTGAGCTCTTCAAGTTCTAATCCTCAGCTCCAGGATTAGCTCCCAAGCGCGCTGAGACCCAGCCAGCCTGCTCCCAGCACACTTCTGGCCCCTCTCCCTGCCTCAATCTAAAAGCAGTGCCACACCCTCCAAAGTGGAATAGAAAGAAATTCATGAGTAAGGGCTGCAAGGAATTCTTATCCTGACCACATGCCCTCCGTGCACACACCCCATTGAGTTAACATTGGAAGTTGACTATTTTAATGTCTGCCAGGAGTTCTAATCCTGCCTCTGTTCCCCTTTCTCTCCTTGAAAGTCCGGTGCACCATTCTTGTCCTTCCCCAGTTTTCTCGCCCTCCACCCCTCCAGCTTCATGCTCAGTGTTGTGCTCAATAAAATGGACTTATTTTTCTCTATGAGGCTTTATTTGGTTCTTTCAAAGTCAGGAGCAGCTCAGGGACTTCTGAGTATGTCTGGAGTAGAGAGTACATGGATGGCTGGGGTCAGCAAGGAACGAGCAGTTGCAGCTGAAGTGCATACAGATGAGCATACAGCAGCGCATACAGTGCTCCAGGCACCCAGGGACATGAGTTACACCATGGACTCATTAATCCTCACAACAACCTCTTGGGGCGGGTTCTGTTGGAACCCAGGCAGTCTGGCTTTAGCGGCCATTCTCTTAATGGCCATATTAGATAAGCCTGCGTTTGAGGCCCAGCTATGCCCGACCTGCCATATCTGTGACCTTGGGTAAGTGACTTAGCCTTTTGTGCCTTGGTTTCCTCACTTATCCAATGGGAATAGCAGTGCTGCCTGCCTCGTGAAATGATGCAGATGATGTGCCCAGCCTAGTGGCCAATAAATAATTAAAATAACAATGATTGAGAAGTTAATGTAGATAAAATGTCTAGCACAGTGCCTGCTTGGGCCACGGTTAACACAAAAATGTCCATGCCGTTCCAGATCACCTCCACCCCACCTGCCACACATATCCATTTACAACTTCTATTGAAGATCCCAAGAGACACAGATTCTAGTCTTAGTCCTGCCTCTGGAAGATGTGTGAATCTGGATGTTCCTTCCCTTCCCTGGATTTCTATTTCCCCACCTATAAACAAGAAGTTGAATCACTGCTTAAAGAGGAAAACTGCTTGTCTGGTCTCTCAAGGATAGACTCCATCAGGTTCTTGGGAAGAGGAGTCCAGACTCCCTAAATCTGGGTGTCCAGCGAGCCAGGTGGAACAGAAGAGAGCAGACCATGGACTTGAACAGAAGAGGCCCCATGAACCCCAAATGGGAGGCAGAAACAGTAGCAGGAGTCTACCCAGTGTGGAGGCAGGACGTTTTTCCTCATTGAACCTCCAGGCTCTTTTCCAAAGATTTTATTTGGCTTTTCATTTTCACATCACTTTCGTTAAGTTTTTGTGTTTGGTCCAGGATTCCACCCTAGTGGAGAACTAAAGGCAGGGGATACTGCCCAGCCCATCTTCCTTGACTTGAGAGCTTTTAGTGACAATGGCATCCCAATCGCCACCATCTCCATCGGTCAAGTGTAACCGTTCCATTGGCTCAGGCTCAGCTGTAGCCCAGGGTAATCTTAACAGCTGCACACCAAGGGTGGTCCAGGCTGCACTTCAGGCTGCATGAAAGTCTCCTGGAGACAGAAAGCATTCCAACCCAGTCTGCCCCCAGCCGAAAGCAAAGGGGGCAGATGAGTGGGGCAAGGGGCTGGAAGCTGTAGCATCACTTGCAGGTGGCGTAGTAGAGCACCCGCCCATTGATGTGGTCACGGATCTGCTCCACACGCTTCTCCAGTCCTGTCAGATCCGCTGAGCGCAGCATGATGGCTTCGCTGCCTCGCAGCAGCTCCGACTCCATTTCTAAGGCAAATTGAACAGCAGCAGGAGGAGTTGATGGTGAGACTCCCAAAGACTCCCAACCCTTCCTTCCCCTCCTGCTAACTGGAGGTAGCATGTGCAGAGGAATCCCCTCCAGAGAAATCTGGTCTCTAAGGCAGTGGGGCCCCTCCAGCTTCTTGCCTCTCCAGCCCCTTTCGCATGCTTAGAAACCTGGCAGGGGCCAAACCCAGCAGGCCCTCACTCCTAATTATCCCTGGGTCCCTGATCCTCTGGACTCTCTCAGTTGTCTCAGGCTAATGAGGGAGGACACAGACACCAAGATTAGCAACCCAGTGCTGCTGGACTCAGACAGCTGCCATCCCACCAATGATCCTCAAGTGGGCACCTTGACAAAAAATCTGGATGGGTGACCAGAATTCCTCCTCACTTTCCCTCCCCAAAATGCCACTCCAGATAAATCTAGCCCTCCTCCTCCAGTTCATTCTCCATACCTCCACCAGATGATGCATGGAGGTTTGAAGAACTCTGTAAGTGACTCAGTCCAGCCTGCCCCCAGTCCCTCTAGGCAGGAGTCCCTGTCACATCCATGAGAGCTGGTACCCAGCCTCAGCCTGAACTTCTCAGGAATAGGAAGGAAGCAGGCACTGCCTCACGAAGTTCCAATTTTAGGCAGCTCTGGTTATGAAAACAATCATCTTCTCATGAAGCCAAAATCTGACTGCCTCTTTCTTCCACCTCTTGTACCAGGTTTGTGTCCTGGGGGTGTAACAATGTACCTTCTCTGTTCTCACATGGCAATCCTTCACATTTCTGAGGCTTCATTGTCTCCAGGTTAAATCTCTCCCATCTTTTCACCTATTCCTCATCTGATAGAATTGCTGTGACCCACCCTGGTCACTCTCCCCCTGATGGTTGCCAGTTTGTCAATATCCCTTCTAAAGATGTAGTAGCCATCACTTGAACACCATCCCCCAGTTGAGATCCCATCAGCAGAGTGTAACAGTGTTATTATTGGGTTGACATTCAGCCAGTAGATATCCATATGGACTCACAGGTTGATAAAATATTTAAATATGGCCATAGTGGTTGTTAAATAGCCGCTGTTCTCTTCCCTGGTACCCACCCCCAACCCGCCTCTCACCCTGGTTAAGGCGTGATCTTCCCCTATTATTCTGCAACTAAAGGTAAATTCCTGTAAGCAGGTGCATTCCTGTTCCAACGCTACAACCTAAGGCTTTTCTGGTTAGTGGCACACCACTCCGGCTGCTAAATAGTCTTAGCTTCAGCCAGGCATGGTGGCTCATGCCTGTAATTCCAGCACTTTGGGAGGCCAAGGCAGGCAGATTACGAGGTCAGGCGTTCAAGACCAGCCTGACCAACATGGTGAAACCCCATCTCTACTAAAAATACAAAAATTAGCCAGGCGTGGTGGTGTGTGCCTGTAACCCCAGCTGCTCAGGAGGTTGAGGCAGGAGAATCGCTTGAACCGAAGAGGTGGAGATTGCAGTGAGTAGAGATCGCGCCACTGTACTCCAGCCTGGGCAACAGAGTAAGACTCTGCTTCAAAAAAAAAAAAAATAGTCTTACCATCGCCCCAAGCTATTACTCCCTTCAATTTGGCTGTTTTGTGTTCGTTTGCTCTTTGGGCTGGAGCAAGCATTGCTGGCTTATAACAAGCTTGCAGTTACTCAAAACTCTTGGGTCTTTTTCGGGTGAGTAACAACTCATATTTGCTCATCACTTACCAGTTATAAAGTGGTTGCAGTGGCATTAGCCACTGAGAAGCCAGGCTTCACCTGAGCTGTACGTGTGGGTTTAAGCCCAAACAAGGCCAGAGCAGGAAGCTACTTTTTCTCCTTATTTCATTTCATTCGTTAGTTTCAGTCCATCCTGCTGGACTTTTGCTACTGCCTTAGAATACTGATCCTGTTACCTGGTGTCTTAATTATCTGTTGTACGGAGACTTGATACACAAATTATTTATCTTCACACAAAGTACTGGATGAGCAGGGCAAGGAAAGGCGCTGACTTAGCCACTGGCCCCTTCTCCCAGGTCAGCTCCTCTCACGCCACCATTTGGGTGAGGCTGGCTGTGGCCTCAGGTTTATTTATCATCAACCCACCAGCCCAGCCTTTCATGTGGTGCCCACCTAGCTACCCAACGAGACTTCTGCCGAACACTTTTGCTGCAATTCGGAGAAACTCTGTCTGTGGCTTTCACTGAACACACCAGTCCAGCGACCCCATTATCGTATCTTAAAGATGACTTTAGTTTCCAGGAGCCCTGTTCACCTTCCCGAGGAATCTTTTGAACCCTTTTGAAAGCTACTTTCATTACGTTTCTGTCATATTCAAAACCCTTGGATGTGTGCTCCTGCCTCCTGAGCTATCTCCTCTCCTCATCCTCACAGTGGAAGCCAGCCACAGGGACAAGTCATGTTGACCCCAGGCCTCTCCTCACCCACCAGCTCCTCAGCAACCCTCCTCTCCTGTCCCTGTGTCAGAACTCACCTTGTTCCCTTCCAACACCCTTGTGCTAATGCCCCTCCTCTTCCTCACAGCTTCTCCCCAGCCTACACTTCCTTCCAGGCCCTTCTCAAATCTTCTTTTCTTACCTTCACCAAATATATCTCTCTCAAATTATTTATCCTCTGAGCCCCAAGCTCTTAGTATTCAATCCCTATCAGAGATCACCTCATCCTGTTAAATATAGTTCCATGCATCTTAAGCATAAAGCAGTAGGAATAGAAAATGTGACCCCATTATTTGCAACAATAGAAAAAATGGTCCTATTAATTTCAAGCTTTTTGAGAGCAGGCCAAGTCATGGGAATATCTCTGCATTCCCCAGCCTCATATGGACTAGATGCCCAGAAAACTCTAGTTTGATCTCACTCCCATAGCACAGCTAGCTCCAGTAAGAACGGGCTTCAGAAGCCTTGGGTTGGGTGGGACCATCCTTCACGGATGCCCAGTAGTCCATGCCCCTGCACCATTCCCTCACCTGTCATCCTGTCCATCATCTCCATGGTCTCTCCAAACAGCTCCTCTGCCTCTGTCTTCACACTCTGGATCCGGGCACCCTGCTCACCCAGTATGGGACTCCGACCCAACCGGTCCTTCAACTCAGCATACTTTTGCTTTATTCTCTCAAATCCCTGAAAAACGTAGAACAGTCTCAGTGTCATTGTCATCATGCAAGGTCCTAAAGACCTGTGGCCAAAGAACTTAATATCCCCCAAATCAACACACAGTGGGAAGGTGCCTCCTATGAACCCCCAATAGCATTGGTTTTGCCTGTTAAAACCCCTGAGCCACAGACTATGACCTAAAGTTCCATGTTTCCCTCTTCCCAACTCCAGCTCTTGACATTTCCCACCTCACTTCCAGCACAACGTCAGTCACATCATAGGATGTTAATATTAAGCTGTCACTTAATAGTATACATAGCAACTTGGCCACTATGCCAGGATTGAAAGTGCCCATGTTCAATGATCAGAGATCACACCACTGCACTCCAGCCTGGGCAACAAAAGTGAAACTCTGTCTCAAACAAAAAAAGAAAAAGAAAGAAAGAAAGGAAAGAAAAGAAAGAAAGAAAATGCCGATGTTCCTGGCCATGGGGGAAGCAGGCAGTGTGCTTGAGGCACTGAGAATGGGCTCTTTGATCTTCTCTCTCATCTAATTCTGACAATGATGGAGCCCACGTTAGGCTAAGCAAAGAGCATCTGCCCAGGCTGTGGATCCAAGAGACATGCTCTGGATCCAGTGTCAGAGGACCTGCTTTGTAGATGAGTTTTAGGCCTGTGAACAAGTTACCACCTCATCAGTAAAAGGAGAGGGGCCTGTAATATCCCAGCACTTTGGGAGGCCAAGGCTGGTAGATTACGAGGTCAAGAAATTGAGACATCATCGCCAACATGGTGAAAACCTGTCTCTACTAAAATACAAAAAATTAGCTGGGCATGGTGGCCCGCACTTGTAGCGTCACCTCCCAGCTACTTGGGAGGCTGAGGCAGAGGGATCGCTTGAACCGGGAGGCAGAGGTTGCAGTGAGCCGAGATCACAACATTGCATTCCAGCCTGGTGACAGAGCGAGACTCCGTCTCAAAAAAAAAAGGATAGGGACTGGCCTAGGTCATCTCCAGTGTCCCTGAACCAGCTATACCAAGGCAGCGAAGGGAGAATTCAGATGCTTGGCCAGGTTTGGGTTCATTCAGAGGCCTCTTCTGGTTCTGTCATTCTAAGTGATTTGAGTTTGTGGTCTTATAAAGTATGTAAAGTCCTCTCCTGCTCAAGACTCCCTCACTGGCTGTGCAACGTTGAGTTAACTCTGCCTTCTCTGTACCTCCTGGGCACTCAATGCCTGCTTGCTGGCGCCTTCCGCAAGCCGCTGGGCCTGGACTGCCTGTGCCCCCTGCTGCTGGGCCTGATGGCGGAGCTCCTCCATCCGTGTCCAGAAGTCACCCAGCTGCTTGGTCATGCTTGTCACCAGCTTTTCTGCTGGCTGCAGTACCTGCTGAACCTTTGTGGAAAGAGAGAGATCTGGCATGTGTGGTGGGTCTCATGGGTACGGGGTTCATCTCCATTTTTTCCCCAACTCATCAGGCAGTGAAAACCCTCTCCAACCAGAACAACCACAACTGCCCAGCTCCCACCCCTGCCTTCTGCATCCCAGCCAAAAGATCAGAAACTCCAAGGCCCAAAGCCAACCCAAAGAGTGCCACCCTCCTCTAGAACGCCACCTTGGGTTTCATCTAGTCCCTTTCTTGCATCTGCTATGCCTAGGGCCTAAATTTTCCTGTTTATTCCCAAATATGGGTAGAGGAAGCCACGATGCCTCACCTCAGCAACCCTGTCCTGGATAAGCCGAAGGGAGCGGCTGGTGCCTTGCATGGTGTCCTGAGCTTCCTGCAGTGCCACTGTGCCCTGCCGCAGGTTCCCAACCACATCCTCCACCTGGCCCTCCACGGCATGCGCTCGGCTCCTGGGTGAGAAAAGCAAGAGAGAGAGGAGACAGCGAATGAGTGAACAGTGAATCCATGTGTGGTTCAACTCACACACCAGTCCAAAAGCACACCCTTCCCAGCCAAGACCAAACGCAAGGGAAGTACTAACTCGGCAGCTTTGACGGCCCAGGACCCCACGAGGCAGACATGATGAATGTTCGCGTTATGCCTGAGACACCCTATGGGCACAGTTTCCAACACGGAAGACACAGTCAGGCAAATTAAGTTTAACCTGCATTCTGGACTCTGTGTGCCACTCCCCAGCATGGTAAGCACCCCCTCCTGTCTCCCAGCTCTCTGCACCCCTTTCCCAGAAACAGGGTTGAGGAGCAAAATGCCAGCCTAATCCTGGGCAGAGAGAAGTTCAGGGCTCAAGGCAATACCTGGCTTCCTCAGCCTCGGCCTGCAGCCTGCGGGCCCTTGCGATGTCCTGCTTGGTCTGGGACAGCACCAGGTCCACGTTGGGGAGCCTAGCTGCAATGGCCTGGATCTCATTCATCTTTTGCAGAACAGTAGCCGAGTCTGTGGGCAGCCACAGGGCCAGCACGGCCTCGCTGACCTCCTGGATAGTGGCTGCATCTGTGTCAGGGTCTGGAAGGCAACCATGCATTAGGTTGTGGGAGCCCACTAACCTCCCCCAAAGATCTGACTCCTCTCCTGGCTAAGCAGCATTCATGGAAGGCACCCATGGTGGCCCCTCTACTGTGCTGTTCCAAGGAGCTGCTGCCCCCTCCCAGACTCAGGTGCCTATTCTCTGGGAATTTCTGGGAATGCTGTAGGAGGATGACTATCCTGTGCTCCATGCTAGAGGGAGGAGGAGGAGGGCTGTCGTCACAGCTGTGGCAACTAAGTGTCTGGTGCCACAGGAAGCTGAGGGCTGGGGAGAAGGAGGTGGTGCCAGACAGCTGGTACTGAACAATGTCTGCAGCACATGCACAATCAGCCCTAAATTGGGAAGAGTGGCCAGAAACTGGAGCTGCTTCCTTGGCAAAAAGACCCCCTCCCTGCACTCCCCCTCAGGCCAGACGGCTCATTTTTGCAAAGGCAAATAAGAATAATCAGGTCTTTGCTGGAATGTCACCTTCTCAGGGAGGCCAACCCCGGCCATCCAATCTAGAATTGCAACCTCTACCCTAGACTGTGGCACACCTTATCCTCCCTCCCTGCTTCATCTTTCTATCTAGCACTTGCACACCCATGTGCCAAACACTGTATTCATGGCACTGGCTTTTTGGTCTCTTTTCCTCTAAAATGGACACTCTGTAAGAGCAGGGACTGGGTTTTGTCCACAGCTATATCCCCAGACCCCAGCACAGCGCCTGGCACTTGGAAGTCCTCGTGTGTGTAGAGTGAATGAATGATTGACAAGGCTCCAGGTCCAGATCTTGTTTTGCTACTCAAGCCACCTGGGCAAGTCAAGTGGTTCCTCTGTGCTCAGTTCCTGATCTGTGAAAAAGGAATATCAATCCCTAACCTGAAGATACAACATGAAACAATCTATTTGCTAGAATTGCTACAAACCAACTCTGGGTCAGTGGGGAAGATCAGAAGTACAGAGATGATATCTCCTCCCCATGTCTCCCAATTTGCTTTACAGATTTCCCTGGTATTGAGGTGTTAAGGAGGGGGGCACCCATCCACCCAGATGGTTTTCCCTGGGACCTGAACTCCTCTAGGGCCCCAGGCCCAGCCTTACTCTACAACTAGAGGATACTGGCTGGCTACACAGGTCCCATTCCCTGCCTCATCCCATGCCACGTGAAAGGACACTCTGGAGGGAGGAAGCCATGATTGTTCATTGCTGTGTCCCTCGGGGCTTGCATGCAGCAGCACACTGCAGGTGCCCAAGGCATAACTGTGGTTGAGTTTCACTAAGTGGGTTTATCCAAGCAACAAGCTTTCATAAAGACCTTCCTCATAGAGATCATCAACCTCTCATCTAACCTAGAGTCCTAGAGTCCTACTCTCAAAACAAGGTTCACATGCACCTTCCCCAGAAAGCCTTCCGGGATGAGCACATCCCCATCTAGATCTGGCCCTTCCCTTACTCTGCAGCACTTCAGCTGCACCCCCAGGCTCAATCCGCATGACACTCAGTTGCAGAGCCTTCTGGGTCTCAGGATGGGCTCAGTAAATATTTACTGCTTTGAGCAAAAGCACGGAGGGAGTTGAGCCTACAGATCAAATTAAACTCAGCCCCTGCCATTATGGAGCTGGAAATCCAACGGGAGACAGGCACATTAACTAGGAAGTACAGCTTTGAGGGAGTGGAGTAAGCACAGGTGCTAGGATGGCCATGGGAGCAGCCCCCAGCACCATCTGATAGGTCCAGGAAGGCTGCCTGGAGGGTGGGATGCCTAGGAGGGTTCCTAGGGGACGAGCAGGAGCTAGCTCAGTCAGCAGAGGTGAGAGAGGGGAGACAATCCAGAGAGAGGAAGAACATTTGCAAAGGCGAGAGGCTGGAGAGTGTGTTTGTGTGTGCTCACATGTGTGTATGTATGTGTGTGTCCATGCCATCATGCAATAGGGTGCGGATGACAGAGTCAGACCATTAGGCTTGAAGCCTACCGGCACCACTGCCAAGTTGGATGCCTTTAGGCAAGTTGCTCAACCTCTCTGTGCCTAGATTACTTGTGTGCAAAGTGGAAGTAATAATAGTACTTAGCTTGTGTAGTCAGGAATAAACGAGGTAACACATGCAAAGCACTTGGAGTAGTGCCTGGATTCAGTTAGAACTTAATAAGCCTTAACTATTCATTTTGTCAATTCTGTTTGAAGAACTGAGAAAGGCGATGTTTCTTCCTCCCTCCACAGACTTTCTACTCTCCCTCCCACACCATGACCCTGCATCCAACAGCAGCCAGTGCTCAGTGGCTTCTGTACCAGGATTCTGGAGCCCAGAGTCTGAGCCCACCACTACAGAAAACTTTCCTGGGTCCCCCACACTGGGACCAGGCCTCTCAGACCCTTCTCTCTGACCTTGGACTCATCATAAGACTTGACCTGAGAACAAGTATAAGAGAGAGGGCAAAAGGGGCCTGGCAGCTCCCTGTCTGTTCACGTGAGCCTCAGCTGCACCCAGCAGGAAAGAATTCCAACCCACCTCCCACCCCATGAGGCCAGAGCCCTAGCTGACATTAATGTAGGATGAATGGCCATTGGACTTGACTTGGACTTGACTCACTGGACTTGACTTGGGGTAAGACTCCCTTATCCATGAGCCTAAGCCCCACACCTTGACCTGCCCCTGTGCACAATCTCCCTATATCACCAGGTAACATTCCCCCCCGCCCCCACCCATGTGGGCTTCATGGCCTTATGCAAGTCATGAGGCCTCAGAAGAACTTTCCTGCTCCTCTCTGACCTGCCATCTGCACTCAGGAGGGGACTTTTGCCTATCTGGGACAAAAACACTGTAATAGTAGCAAGAAGAGCCACTGTCATTACACCAAGCCCTGGGCTCATATTAACTGGGCTCTCAGCCAGGCAAATTCCCTGGCAGGAACCAGAAATCTAACAATATCAACTCTTGTTCCTGAGGCACCTTTCCTTTTTCAAAACACATTTTATAACAGTTATTTGAGTCTCGGAATAAACTTGTGAAATACTACCGTCCCTGTTTATAGAAGCAAAAGATGAGGCAAAGAGAAAAGCAGCCTGCCCAATGTCACCCGAGTCTCCTGGGTCCTGTTTAGGGATCTTTCCATTGCACAGCCCTTCCTTACTCCCCAGGGCAGTGTAGAAGGAGATCTGGTTCATTTATTCATGCCACCAATGCCAGATGCCTTTCTGTACCTGACCTGGTGATACAGTGGTCAACAAGACAGACGACCATCCTTGTCCTCCCGGCATTCCCATTCTAGAGGAGTGACAATCCACTTGTAGACAACTGAATGAGGGTGAGTAGTGACAGGAAGGTAAGACATCGAAGGGGAATGGGAGAGGACGGGGATCAAGCAGATCAGATAGTCAGGGAACATCTCTCTGGAGAGACGACCCAGAGGACAAGAAGCAGCAACCCTGGAAGGAGGATTCCAGGCAGAGGAAGAGCAAATAAACACCCTGAAGCAGGCAAGAGCCTGCGATGTTCAAGGACAGCCAGTGAGCAAAGCAGACAGGAGTCCAAGGTCACTCCCAAGAGATGGACAGAGGCCAGGCTCTGCAGACATGATAGGAGTTGAGAGCTCATTCCAAGAACAAGGTGAAGCCACTGCGGGATTTTAAGCAGGAGTGAGATGTGATCTGACTTATACATTTTAAAAGAGCTACTTCAGCTGTTACGTTGAGAATGAGAATGGGTCATGAGGGAGCGGAGTAGGTGGGGAAGGGCAGACGGGAGAACACGAAGGTTATGGCCATGGTGCCGACAGAGGCGGAGGCCTGGAGCAAGGTGTCACAGGCCTGCAGGGAGGGAGGGAGGGCTGAATGTGGGAATGAGGGACAGGCAGGAGTGGAACAGCAGCCAAGGTGGCAGTGAAGACTAGGCTCACCTGTTAGGAAATCCCGGACCTGCTGGATGAGGAGCCGTGTGCGTCTGACGTCTTCTTCCATCTGGGAGCGGCTGGTGCTCATCTGGGTCTCCAGGCGCTGGGCAGTGGATTGAATCTGTGAGGCAGATTCCTCGGCTGCCCTAATCTGTTGACACACACTCTAGGTCAGAAAGGGTAAGGCCCCAAGGGAATGTCTCAGCAGTCCCAGTATTCTGTGGATCATCCTCTATGCCAAGACCTACCTAGGAAGCATTTGTAACCAACTCAGTTTATATGTGGATGTCCAGTAAAAGAAAAAAAAAACTATCATACACTTGCTGTGGAGCCTTGAGCAGATCGCCTAACATCTCTGGGCTTTAGTGTAAAATGGGAACTCTGACTTGCCCGGGGGCTCTGTCCTGTCTGCTCCTCCCGCCTGTGCCCACCACACCTCGGCCACACTTACCATCTGCCTGGTCTGCTGGAGCTGGGCATTGAAGCCCCGCAGCTGCTCAGCCACCTGCCCCGCCATCCGGAACGCCCCACCAGCCTTGGGAAGGACACCCTTGCAGTGGGAGCCACAGGCTGTGCCATTGTCTTGGGGACACAGCTCACCAGGGCATGATCCTGGGGTGCAAGACATCTGCCTGGAACTGCCACAGAGCTGCGGAGAGATGGAGGTGTCAAACAGGCTACCCAAAGCCCCTCAACAACCAATCCCACCTCACACCTGGGAAATCAACAGCCAGACATCTCCATGACAACCAAGCACCAGAAACAGCCAGACATCTCCATGACAACCGAGCACCAGAAACTGGTTTCCTTGGCAACCATTGAGCTCACAGTGAGCAGCACAAGGGTCGGGATGGCTGTGGGAGTGGGGTTCTCACAGGGGCAGGTCTGCCCTAATGGGAAGCAGGTGGCAGCAGTTGGTGTGTGACAAGCTGGGGTAGGGGCTCCAGGAAGTGGGACTCCATGCCCCAAGTCACCTTGTTGAAGGTGGGTGTCAGGTCAGGCAAGGAAGACATCTCCAGCCTCAGGGCCTCAAGCTGGGGGCCGCCGGCACCTCCTCCTCCTCCTGCCTGCTGTTGCAGTCTTTCTGCCTCTTTCCGGCTGTCCCTGAGCTGGTGCAAAAGGTGTGAGCTGTCGGAGACCTGCTGAGCAGCCTGGGCTGACTGCTTGGAGGCTGTGGTCAGCATTCGGAAGGCTCCTGTGGTGAGAAGAATGAGAAGAGTGGGTAATGGAGATGGAGGAGGAGCAGGAGGCAGAGGGGGTGGCAAGCCCAGAGCCACGGCAGTGCCCATGCCCAGAGCCGTCCGGGTATCCCTCTCCTCACCTGAAGGATCAGCACTGCTTATTTTTTCAAACTGCTCCCTCTTCCTCTGATACAAAAGGACGAGACCATTGAAGCTTTTGTCCATACTCTCCAGGTCTCTCAGGAGGGACAACGTTTCCTCCTCTAGGGGCAGATCCGGCTGCAGGCCCTGGAGAGTTCGCCTGAAAAGGGAAAGGGGCTTAAACTACAATATAGGAGTTTTGCCTCCCCAGAGCTGCCATCCCCTTAGAGAAACTGCTACTGAGTGAGAACAAACAGAGGCCTTGAGCAAAGGCAACAGAACAGAGAATCCACAGGCTAAGCAGGTTCCGCAGGACAGAGGTCGGCAGCCAGCACCACCTTTCTCTGTCCATCTGTGGGTGGAACCACAAAACTCTCCTCCCTTGACTTCTGAGACCTAACATTCCCAATTTTCCTCCCCCTCTTCCAGCTCCTGACTTCGTGAGGAGCACTGCCCCGATGCTCTCCTCCTTCACTCTCTACACGCTGGCTTCAGCTACCACCTGCACAGCTGCAGCTTCAAAATCTCTTCCGCAGTCCACACCTCCCACTCAGCTCCAGACCCCATCACTGCTGCCATCTGGTCATCTCCCCCTGAAAGAGGCTCAGGGCTCTCCTCCCAGGACCATGGGCACTGAGATCTTGGAGAGCCCTCTCTCCCCATGCCCTTTGCAGCTCTACCAACCCAACCACCAGCTTCCTCCTCCAAGCCTCACATTCCCCACCTCTAGGCTTTGATCAGGCACAGAATGCAGTTCCGTGGAATGCCCCACCATGCCTGCACTTCCAACCTACTGGACCTGGTGAACTGACTGCCCAAATCTGACTTAGGTCAGAAGGTACCTCTGTGAAGCCTGCCATGACACATTAAAACATGTGTCACATTATAGTTTACCATTTATACATCATTCTCCCCAATGCAAGCTTCTTGAGGGCAAAGACTATGCCATATTAATTTCAATATCCCCGATGCCTTGTACAATGCTTGGTTCATAAAAGATGCTCTAAAATTATGTAAAGTGAATGAATGAAAGAAAAAAGAATGAATGAATGAACCCTAATATTTGCTTGACTGTCTCTGCCCGAGCCCCCAGCTAGAAGCTCTAGCTCATTGTGAGCCACGGAGCCTCCTTTTTCATTCTTGTCAGGCTGCCTTTTCCCTCCCTGCCACTCACACACCTGGATGGCTCTGTGCACCATCAGAAAGCCAGTGCGCAGGGAATGCAAACTAATTATAGAAGCTTCCAGAACTGAGTCTCACTAAGAAGATGCCTCTGCTGGTGGGATGGGGGTGTGGGTGGGACCACTTCCATTCCAAAGGCACATGCAAGTTATTTTTAGAGCCCCTGCCTCTCGGATGCCCTCTGTCAGGGTGACTAATCCAGAGCTGACTCTCTCCCACGGGCAGCACCGGGCACTTGAAACAGCGCTGGGCTTGGGCTCCTGCACTGTGTTCTGAGTCCCAGCTCTGCCCTTCCGTGGCCACGTGGCTCCGGCACATCACCATCCCTGCCTGTTTTCTCATCTGCAAAACCACACCAACCTCACAGGACGGTCGTGATGGTTGAAAGAGAGAGTGCCGTGAAAATGCATTTAAACGGGTATTGTGATGTATAAATGTAAGGATGGACCAGTGTGCCCTGTATGGAAACTCAGGGGGCATAATTATTCCATGTGCTTGGCAGGGAAAGGGAATTACCTGAGGGAGAGGATGGCACTGGCCACCTGAGCCACCTCCTGCTCTGTGACCACCGCGCTGCTAAGAACTGCTCGGATCTGCTCAATCTTATTCTGTGCATCTAGGATGCGGGAGGCCAGACCAGGGTCCTCCAGCCCCGGCCCTGACCACAGGCTGGCGGTGGCATTGCGGAGGCTGCCAAGGCGCAGGGCCTGCTCCTGGAGGGTCGCATCGTAGGTCCGGAAGCAAGGGTGGCAGGCCACGCAGGCCGGGTAGCGGTCGCAGTAGCCTCGCTGGCACTGGTCACAGCGGGGCCCGGTCAAGCCAGGGCGGCAGAGACAGCGGCCTGATGCCTTGTCGCAGCCCGGGCCCTCAGTTCCCCGGAAGTCACAGTCACAGGCTATGGCCAAGAAAAATGACAGTCAGAGACGGGGTCAGGAAGAGAGACACAGCTGTCGGGGAGAGCCCTGAAGAGGGGGTTGGACCTGAGGCTCTTTCTACATGACTTAGAATAACAGAAGTCGCAGCCAGAATAAAAACCAAGGCAACAGCTGCAGTGAAGGCAGACACTGACTTGGCAGCTGCCACGTGGCCGGCACCATTCAGAGTCGCACACACACTAACTCATTTGATCTTCACGCCGCTCTGGGAGCTAGCACTCTTTTCCCCCACTTTTTCTAGATGAGGCAACTGAGGGACAGAGAGGTTAAATACAGCATCCCTCTTCCTCAAAGGAGGAAATCGAGTCTAAAGAGGGGAAGCAACTCCCTCAAAGTCACTCAGAAAGGCAGGGGCAGAGCTGGGACCAGAATTTTGTCTGCACACTTGAAGGCCTGTGCTCCTCTGGTGACATCAAACTGACGTCCTGGGAAATGACACCCTTTCCCCCTCAGGACTCCCTTCCCCCCTCTATGAAGAGGGAAGAAACAGCCGCCCCTTCTTGCTGCTGCCCTGCAGATGGCTTCTGGGAAATGCTCTCTTTCTCAGGGAAGTGGTGAGTAAAGCAACCAGCATGTCATGGGGACACAAGGACAGCAGGGCATAGGCCTGCTTCAGGGGCTTAGAGGCCACACCAACTGGCTGGAGTGTGTGCACTCACAGGGCTGCCCAGGCCCACACCACAGGCACCAATATGGGACGTTCTGCCCTGCTGCAGACCCACACGCCCCTACCATGTGCTCAGCCCCCACAGCCTCAGCAACCCCCGGGCTTTGAGCACGCACCTCGGCATCCTGTGGCCGCGTTTCCGTAGGTCCGGTCTGGACACTGGCGGATGGCTGCAGCGCTGCACGTCAGGCCACCATAGCCTTCCCGACAGGGGCACTGCCCTGTGAACTGCATGGTGAGAGCAGCGTCAGTGGACTCTGCCTCACAGCCTCTGCCTTACCCTGGTGTCAGGGACTGAGTCCTAGATTCTCAGTCCACAGGTAGAATCCAGGGCTCGTGGCCACCTCCAGAGCTCTTGTGCCCACAAAACAAGGGCTCCCACTCAGAGATGAGCCTTGAAGTCAACGCCCAGAGGGGCCCTTCAGAAGGTATGGTGCATATGGCATTACTGACGGCCAAGAGCCACAGAGGGAGGGACATCTGGTGGCTTCCCCAAAGGAGAATGGGGACAGAAGCAGCCCAGCCTGACAGGGGAGAGGCCCAGAAGGGCAGCACAGAGGGGCAGCAGAGAGGCTTGTGTGGAGGACCCCTCTCCCACTGAGGAGCCCCTGGGCTGCCCTCACTTCGTACCTGGTTGCACTGGGGGCTGAGGGAGTTGTGCGAGTCGCAGGCACATGGCTCACAGCCCTGGCCACTGGCCAGCTTCCAGTGGTAGGGAGCACACTGGTCACATTTGGAGCCCACCACGTTGGGCAGACACAGGCAGCGCCCACTCTCCTCGTCACACAGCATGTCCCTCCGGGACCCCAGGATGCTACAGTCACAGCCTGCAGGAGGAGAGCTGCTGAGCTCAGGCAGACATGCCACAAAAAAACTCACCCCCAGAGGACACACATCCAGGGAGGGGCCCTGCCTGGGAAAAGAACTGGGCAGGGCCGTTCTCTGCAGATGGCATGGCTGACTCACAGGACCCCTGCGCTGTTGCACCAGTTCCAGTCACCTTGCAGCTCAGCACCCGCCTGCCCACCCTCCAACTGGCTGATTCAGTCCCACCTTCCAACCCGGGCCTGTGCTGCCACCTGCTGGAGGCCATTGGCACAGCAGCTGGCTCTGGGGAAGAGGGCAAGAAGTCTAGACTCCTGGCACACTCAGGACTGCCTGGGCACACCCCCTCTGTCTACTCTGCAGTGGGATTTTGAGATATCCTAGCTTGAGCTTGGCTGTAATGAATACATTTTAAATAATCCTGCTAGCTCCATTTTGCCCACCCTGAGCTATGTAGGGCATTCTGTTCTGAGAGCGTGTGGCCTGAGACACCTGGCATCTTTGTAACCAATTTTCTGAGAAACAGGGCCCACTGGCTCATACATCCTATACCTGCAACTGTGTGTAACTGCCTACCCCACATCCTGAGTGAAAAACAACTTTAAATAGAATTTGTTGTTAGGCACTGCTCCCTTCCCCTAACCTGCTCCTTCTGCTTCAGTAATAATCTGCTTACCGCCTCTGACCCTAAACTGGTATAAAAACATTGACTGCCCTTTGTTCGTGGCTGAGAGGTTTGAGCTCTAGCTGACTCTCGGACACCAGCCGTTAAAAGTGGACTCTCAACAAACTCAGTTCATGGCACTTCTGTTTAAACTCGCTCAGGTTTAACATTTGGAGGCCCCAGCAGGATATTATATCACCACCGGGCACAGACTGGGCTAACTCCAGACCTCCCCAGATGAACAGCGAACTATAGGGGAGGCACCCCCTGAGACATTCCAGGGCCCCATAGGTCACTGTCTCCAGAGAGGAACAGACCGACTGCCGCCGCTGCCCAAAAAATTTGGCCCTGAGTCCATTGTCTCAGGTCCTGGGAAGGTAAGTCAGGTATGACTCTGCTCTGTCTGGTTTCTGGTTTCTGGAAGGGACAAGCCCCAAGAGGGGCACCCCTTCATTGATCCTGTCCAAAATCCAGGATGCTGGAGGATAGGACCACAGGTCACGGAATTTCTCTGGTTAATGACAATATGTATTAGCCTCTGAATGAGTGTATGTGCGTATGTGTAGATTGCATGAGGAGGCCAAGGGCCTGCCCTTGGATCTACAATCTGTGGCTCCACAGTGAACAACTACGGAGTCCGAGAGGGCCCCCACCTGCATGTCCGTGGTGACCTCATATGGCTTAGGGTGGTATCAGGCTCCACTCAGACCCCATCCTTGTCATGGGTTTACACCGACCTGCTGATGCTAAGAGGCGCCTAAATTCCTGTAAGGGAAGCAGCCAGGAGGCATCTGAGTGGTCACTCATGGGGCACCCCTTCCCCATTTCTGTGTCCTCTGTCTTAGTGTCATACGTCTGGCAGCCGATATTGTCCCAGGCAGCTGGGGAAAAACTTTTTCTCTACTATCGGTAGAGACCTCTTGTCCCCTGGGACAGTGGCTGTTGTCTGGCATCTAGGATGGTCATCCAAAAATTGTCTGTACTGTTTCAAAACCATTAAGTGCTGCTATGGATTAGATTGTAAAACTCACCCCTTATTGACTGGAAGTTCTGGCACCATAGAGACTGCTGGCAAGTGGACTGTCACCATCCCCAGAAAAACGTCTGGCTGTCCCCCACTGTGAATAGGTGGTGGATCCAAAACAGCCACCTGCTGACTTGGTGGCACATCTGTTCTGCTACCCAAACACTTTCCCCAGCCATCTCAGGCCTTCTGAGTCTTACGTAAGGCAAGCTTTCCCTCTTCTAAACTCCTTCCTAGCCCTTCCCAGTGAACTCTAGTACCCGGCAGACCTGGAATCTAATATCAAATACCCCCCTAGACCCTGTCCCTTGCCCCATACCACTGAAATCCCTCATTCTCACCACGTACAGCTACTCCAAGACCTGGCCCTTATGGCTCTCCTCTCTCCCCTCACTGAGAGGGCAAAATTCGAACTCGAGGCTTTCGACGAGTAGAGGCACCAGAGGTACCTTGGTTACAGATGCAGAGGAAGACAGGCATCGGCCTAGTATTTCATCTGATCCTTCCATGTGGCAAGGAGCTTTAGCCCTGATTCTTTTTGTTCTCTTTTTGGTTATAATCCTTCTGGCTTGTAGGTTCTCTCAACCAACCCCTCCTGGCTAAGAATTTCTGCCCATGTTGGGTAAAATTTTCTCTTGTAAGCCAAGATGGGAAATGCATCCTCCCATTCCCATCCTCAGCCACCTACTCCTTTACAATGTATGCTTAAAAACTTTTCCCTGGGTTTCACGGGTGATTATGGAGTTCACCTCTCGAAAGGCCGACTTAACACCCTGTGTAAACTAGAATGGCCAAATTTTAATGTGGAGTGGCCGGACACAGGGTCACTGGACCCTAATGTCATCCAGGCTGTTTGGAGGGTAGGTACAGGAAATCCAGGCCATCCTGACCAGTTCCCGTATATTGATCAGTGGCTAAACTTGGTTCTTAACTCACCGTCATGGCTCTGATGGTGCTCAAGATCCTGCTTCTAAAACACTCCTTAGCTGCACCACTCAGTCGCTGCCCTCTTCAGCTTCAGCCCCTCCAGTTCTGCCTCTGTCTGAGGAAGATCAAGTTCTTCCCCTCCTTCCCCCGCCTTATGACCCACCGGCCCCAACAGGGTCGCCTACTATTACTTCTTCTGTTCCCCCTGCCACATCACCACCTGTGGCTTTCAGACTCCAGCCACGACAGGGAGAGGAGTCTACCTGCCTCCCCCTGAGGGAAGCACCGCCTCCGGCTGGTGGTGAGCTATCAACCCCATTGTTGGTTTATGTCCCATTTTCCACCTCTAACTTGTATAATTGAAAAGCTCAGAACCTGCCGTTTTCCAAAAAACCCCAGGCTCTGACCTCTCTGGTGGAATCCATACTTCAGACTCATCATCCTACCTGGGACAACTGTCAGCAAATTCTCCTCACCCGTTTACCACGGAGGAGAGGGACTGTATCTGCAGAAAAGTGTGAAAGCATTTCCTCTCCTCCACTGGTCAGCCTGAAGAGGAGGCCAGAGACCGGTTGGAGGAAGTCTTCTCTGCCAGCAGACCAAACTGGGAACCCAATTCCTCAGCGGGGAGGCAGGCTTAGGACAACTTTCACCAGCATCTACTCGCAGGCATTAAGGGAGTTGCACGAAAACCCATGAATTTATCCAAGACCACGAAGTGGTCCAGAGGGCTGATGAGTCTCCTGGGGCATTCTTGGAACGTCTCCAGGAGGCCTTTCACATTAACACCTCATTTGATCTGGCTGTTTCTGAAAATAGCCGCGCTTTAAATTTGCCTTTTGTGGCTCAGGCAGCCCCAGACATCCAGAAAAAAATTACAAAAATTAAAAGGATTTAGTGACATGAACATCACACAACTTTTAGAAATAGCCCAGAAGGTGTTTGATAATAGAGAAAATGCTGCTGACAGAGCTTCCAAGAGACAGGCAAAAATTTTGGTGGCTGCCCTCCAGGAGATATGGGGGAGACCCCCTTCCCAACAAATCAACAAGATACTGAGTCTCAGAACAAAAGGCCCAAATCTGCCTCCGAAAGGTATCTTATTTAGGATATGAGCTCACCCAGGGAAAGCGGGCACTTTTCGATGCTCAGAAACTATCTTGCAGATCTCAACCCCACCATAAAAAAATGTGTGGAAATTCCTGGGGGCCACAAGATACTGCCGCCTCTAGATTCTGGGGTTTGCAGAAATTGCAAGCCCCTCTACAACACAACCAGTGGAAGTGGGAAATTGGTCTGGACTGAAACAGAGGAACAGGCCTTTCAAAACCTAAAAATGGCTCTCACAGAAGCACCAGCTTTGGCACTCTGGGACCTGTCAAAACCTTTCCACCTGTTTGTCCATGAAAGCAAGGGCATAGCCAACGGGGTCCTCACCCAGACCCTGGGACCATGGTGATGGCCAGTTGCCTACTTATCAAAAAGATTGGGCCCAGTGGTCTCAGGTTGGCCAAGCTGCCTATGGGCAGTGGCAGCTACTGCAAGCTTGGTCCGGGAAGCTGGTAAGTTAACCTTGGGCCAAAAATTGGCCCTTACGGCACCCCATGAAGTGGAAATCCTACTCAGAAGTGCCTCGGGAAAACTCATGGATCCTACAGTACCAGAGCCTGCTATGGTACCAGCCCAGGCTAACTTTCCATCCTGTGCGGTGCCTAAATCCAGCAACTTTGCACCCGGACCCAGACTTCTCTGCTCCCAACCATGACTGCCAAGAAATACTGGAGGTCACAGAAACTGGCAGGCCAGACTTGCAGGATACCTCTCTAAAACAAGTGGATGCCACTTTGTTCACCGATGGAAGCAGCTTCATCAACCAGGGGGTGTGTAAGGCCGGCGCAGCTGTCACAACTGAGACCGATATTCTTTGGGCTCAAGCACTACCGGTTGGCACCTCCGTACAGAAAGCTGAATTAATAGCCCTCACCCAGACCCTTCATTGGGCAAAAAACAAGCAGGTAAACATTTACACTGACAGCCGGTATGCCTTTGCTACCATGTATGTACATGGTGCCATATACCAGGAAAGGGGACTACTTACTTCTGCAGGAAAAACTATCAAAAACAAAGAAGAAATTCTGGCCCTGCTTGAGGCTGTGTGGCTTCCCCAACAGGTCGCTGTGATCCACTGCAAAGGACACCAGGGAGACAAAATGACCATCGCCCGGGAAAATCAGAAAACAGACTCTGCAGCCCGAGGAGCGGCCGTCCTTCCTGTCACCCCACTGACTATGTTGCCAGTCATATCCTACCCATAGCTAGATCTGCCCAATCGTCCAACATATTCTCCAGAGGAAGAAAGACAAGCATCAGATCTTCAGGCCAACAAAAACCAAAATGGATGGTGAATCCTCCCAGACTCAAAAATTTTCCCACTTGAGCCTCTAGGGAGGGCCCTAGTGGGCCAACTTCATTCCACCACACATCCAGGAGAAACCAAGTTGGCACAACTTCTACGGGACCATTTTAAAATCCCCCACCTCTAAGACCTGACTACACGGGCAGTTGTCAGCTGCATGGCCTGTGCACAAGCGAATGCCAGGCAAGGTCCGAAACCTAAACTGGGCCACTGCCTCCAGGGGTGCAGCTCCCGGAGAGAGATGGGAAGTAGATTTTACAGAAATAAAATCACATCGGGCTGGATATAAGCATCTCCTGGTAATGGTAGACACTTTTTCTGGATGGACTGAGACATTTGCCACTATAAATGAAACTGCCTCTACAGTAATAAAAATTTCATTAAATGAAATCATTCCCTGATACGGGCTGCGAGCTGCCATTGGGTCAGATAACAGTCCGGCCTTGGCCTTGGCCTCGTCCATCACTCAGGCGGTCAGTAGGACACTATATGTCAAATGGAAACTACATTGTGCCTACGGGCCCCAAAGCTCTGGACAGGTTGAACGCATGAACCGAACTTTAAAGAACACCCTTACAAAACTCGTTGTAAGAGATCGGTGGAAGGAGGACAAACCTCCTTCCCTTCACGCTCCTTAGAACCAGATGCTCTCCTTATAGGCAAGAATTCACCCCACATGAAATTATGTGTGGCAGAACACCCCCTATTTTACCAAAGTTAAAGGATGTTCATTTGGCACAAATCTCTCATGCTAACCTGTTATAGTACTTACAGTCTCTCCAACAGGTACAAGACTTTATCCAGCCACTTGTTCAAGAAACAAACTCAACCCCTGCTCCTAACCCACCATCATCTGATCATCCCTTCCACCCAGGAGACCCTGTATATGTCCAAAAGTTTCAGAAGGAAGGACTTACCCCATCGTGGAAGGGATCTTACACCGTGATCCTGACAACCCCCACTGCCTTAAAGGTTGACGGTATTCCAACCTGGATCCATTGCTCCCACGCAAAGCCCGCCACCAAGACTCAACAAGCAACATGGGTCCCCGAGCCAGGACCCACTCCTTTAAGACTGTGCTTAAAAAGAGTGAAAACCCCCGAGTAACCCTCACTGTTTGCTTTTTCTTTTTCCTCTTTGTTACTCCTGTCACTATGCGCCAACTCCAGGCCCCTGATGAACACACCTATTTCTTCCTCATTACTTCTTTCCAAATAGGACAAGTGGTTAATAATACTATTGGAAGGGGACACTGTCCCATGCAGAGTTACTCCTCAAAGTTGACCTGTGTGCCCTATTCCCAGAGGCTAGCCCTCGTGCCAGCACCCCACATGGGGGTTGACTTGTGGTACCTTTCCTGGGATGTTGAAGATCTGTCAAAGTGGAAAAGGAACTTCAGTCAATTAACTTTTACCTGTGTTCAGGAAACCCCTCAGATGTAAATTGCCAGCAAGCAGATGAATATTTTTGCACATATTGGTCCTGTGTAACTCTAGTCATCTATCGGGGGATTGGGGGCAGGGAACCAGGAAAATCTTCAACCCTCTCCTTAGCCGGTGCTGCCTGCCCTAACAAGTGCTCAATGAAATTCTGTAACCCCCTGTACTTGACTATCCACAATCCCTCTGCCTTCTACTGGACCACGGGAATGACCTGGGGACTCAGACTAGATGTAACTGGACAAGATCCAGGAACTTTGTAATCCAAAAGAAAGTTCTTACGTACTGGAGACCACCAAACCCTATGGGGCCCACAGTAGACTTAGGAACCCCTATGTTTCAGCCTCATCCCTAGTTAAAAAGATTTCAACCAGCCTGCCCCAGCAGTCTCCGGGCTGGAGCCTAAGCCTCATTTAGCCCCAGCTTGACGAACATCCTTATTGACATGCATAAGCTTCTAAATATCACCCGGCCTGAGTTGGCCCAGGGCTGTTGATTATGCCTAAAGGCAAAACCCCCGTACTATGTAGGAGGGGGGGTAGAAAAGCCTATCTCATTCAAGTCCCCTCCCTGCAATAAGTCTTCCCGTTCACTCACTCTGTGTGATATTGCTGGAAATGCTTCCTGCTTAATCAGTTCTAAATATAACCTGTCTGCCGCTCCGTTTCAAACCACATGTAATAAATCTTTACTCACTGTTATGAATTCTTCGTTATCCTATAGAGCTCCCAACGGCACTTGGTTGGCCTGCACCTCTGGTCTTGCCCGCTGCATAAACGAACAACTCCAGAAGCAAGTCCTGAACTGTGTGTCTTAGTCCATGTACTTCCCCAAGTATACGCGTACAGTGGGCCGGAAGGACAACACCTCCTCGCCCCGCCGGAGCTAAACTCCAGGTTCAGCCGCGCGGCCCCACTGCTGGTGCCCGTCTTGGTAGGACTTGGAGTAGCTGCTTCCCCAGGTATATGCGTACATTGAACCGGAAGGACAACACCTCCTCGCCCCGCCCCACCGGGGCTATACTCCAGATTCAGCCGCGCGGCCCCACTGCTGGTGCTCCTCTTGGTAGGACTTGACGTAGCAACTTCCCCAAGTGTATGCCTACAGTGAACCGGAAGGACAACGCCTTCTCACCCCGCTGGGGCTACACTCCAAGTTGAGCCGCGCGGGCCCACTGCTAGTGCCCCTCTTGGTAGGACTTGGAGTACCTACTTCCCCAGGCATATGCGTACAGTGAACCAGAAGGACAACACCTCCTCGCCCCACCGGGGCTAAACTCCGGGTTCAGCCGCGCGGCCCCACTGCTGGTGCCTGTCTTGGTAGGACTTGGCGTAGCCACTTCCCCAGGTATATGCGTACATTGAACCGGAAGGACAACACCTCCTCGCCCCGCCGGGGCTACACTCCAGGTTAGCCGCCTGGGCCCACTGCTGGTGCCTGTCTTGGTAGGACTTGGCGTAGCCGGCTCCACCACCCTGGGAACTGCAGCTCTAATTTGAGGAGAAACTGAACTAGTATCAGTCTCCCAATGTACTGACTCTGATCTACAAGGGATTCAGTCTGCCATAGACATGTTAGATGCCCAATTCGACTCTCTGGCTGACATGGTCCTTCAAAACCGTAGGGGCTTAGATCTGTTATGTATGTCCCAAGGCGGACTCTGTGCTGCCTTAGGGGAAAGCTGTTGTTTCTATGCTAACTAGTCTGGAGTCATTAGGGACACCCTCCAGAAAGTCAGAGATAACACAGACAAAGGCTGCAGAGAGTGAGAAAATAACACTCCTTGGTATCAGGGATTGTTTAATTGGAAGCCTTGGTTCACCACCCTAATCACCCGAGTAGGAGGAGCAGGCCCCCTACTCCTCCTTCTCTGAGGTCTAACTTTTGGGCTATGTATACTAAATTGGCTCCTAAAATTCATTAAACAGCGTATAGCCTCCATCAGCCTCATGTATCTCAGAACCCACTATTATCCTTTGGATACCACTGAGGAATCCATGATTTGATTCTGCCAAAACATCAGTGGGGAATGAAATACCCTAGCTTGGCTGTAATAAATACATTTTAAACAATCCTGCTAACTCCATTTTGGCCACTCTGAGCTATGTTGCCCACCCTGAGCTATGTAGGACATTCTGTTCTGAGAGCTTGTGGTCTGAGACACCTGGCATCTTTGTAACCAATTTTCTGAGAAACAGGGCCCACTGGCCTATACATCCTGTACTTGCAACCGTGCAACTGCTTACCCCACATCCTGAGTGAAAAAACAACTTTAAGTAGAACTTTTTTGTTAGGCACCCCCCACTTCCTCTAACCTGCTCCTTCTGCTTCTGTAATAATCTGCTTACCACCTCCTGACCCTAAACTGGTATAAAAATGTTGACCGCCCTTTGTTCATGGTCGAGAGGTTTGAGCTCTACCTGACTCTCGGACACTGGCATTAAAAGTGAACTCTCAACAAACTCAGAGTGTGGCGCTTCTGTTTAAACTCGCTTGGGTGTAACAAGTCTATGGTAGAGATAGGTGTGTAGACCTCTCTGAATGGGCAAAAAACATGAAGATATTTGTGACCCATGTGAATGCTCACCAGAAGGTAACTTCAGTGGAAGGAGATTTAATAATCGAGTGTGTAGAATGACCTGTTCAACGAATACCAGTCTGCTCCTCTCTCCAGACACCTCTATCATTGCCCAATGGGATGAACAAATTGGCCAGGGTGACAGAGATGAAAATTGTGCATAAGCTCGGTAAAACAAACTTCCACTCACCAAGGTAACCTGGCTACAGTCACTGCTGAGTGCCCAATCTGCCAGCAGCAGAGACCAACACTGAGTCTACAAAATGACACCATTCCCCAGGGTGATTAGCTAGCTACCTGGTGGCATACTTATTACATTTGACTACTTCTGTTTTAGAAGGAGCAGTGTTTAGTTCTTACTGGAATGGACATTTACTTTGGATATGCATTTTTCTTCCCTGCACACAATGGTTCTTCCAATCTTCCATCCATGGACATACAAAATGTCTGTCCACCATCATGTTATTTCAAATAGCATTGTTTCTGATTAAGGAACTCATTTCACAGCAAATGAAGTGAGCAATAGGGCCATGCTTCTGAAATTTACTGGTCTTATCATGTTCCCTGCTATGCTGAAACAGCTGAATTGATAGATCTATGGAATGGCCTTTTAAAGACTCAACTGCATTGCCAACTAGGTAATAATACATTTTAGGCCTGTTGCAAAGTTATCCAGTAGGCGACATATGCTCTGAAAAAATGTGCAATATGTGTTGCTGTTTCTCCCATAGCCAAGACTCAGAAGTCTGGGAAATGAGGGGTGAAAATGGGAGTGGCATGAATCTTTTTGCTTCTAGTGACTCAGTAGCAAAATGTTTACTTCTTGTCTTCATGACCTTATATTCTGCTGTCCTAAAAGTCTTAGTTCCAAAGGGTGGGATGCTTCCATCATAAAATCTAACAATTACCTCACTGAAATAAAAGTTAAGATTGCCACTAAGCCCATTTTGGACTATTCATGCCTCTGAATCAACAGGCAAAGAAAGAGTTACTGGGCTGGCTTAGGTGACTGATCCTGATTAACAAAGAAAAACTGGACTGCCATTTCACAATGGAAGTAAGAAAAAGTGTGTGTGGAATATAGGAGATACCCTAGGGAGTCTCTTAGGATTACCATACTTTGTGATTAAAGTCAATGGAAAACTACAACAACCAATGAGATAGGTGTACTAATGCCCAGACCCTTCAGGATTGGTTTGGGTCACTCGACTTGGTAAAGAGCTATAACCAGGTCAAGTGCTTGCTGAAAGCAAAGAAAACATAGAATGGATAGTGACAGATGGTAGTCGTGAATACCAGCTACGACCCTGTGACCATTTAAATAAATGAGGCCTGTGGTTGTCATAATGGTCAGGAATAGTTCCTCTTTATTTTGTTATGAATATGGTTGTGTGTGTATGTGTGTGTGTGCTTATACAGTTAACCTTTGAACAATATGGGGGTTGAGGCACTGAGCCCCATGCAGTCAAAAATTCACGTGTGACTTTTGATTTCCCAAACCTTAACTACTAGTAACCTACTGTTGACCAGAAACCTTATGGATGACATAAACAGATAACTGACACAGATTTTGAATGTTACATGTATTATATATGGTATTCTTACAATAAATAAGCTAAAGAAAAGAAAATGTTATTAAGAAAGTCATAAGGAAGAGAAAATATATTTACCATTCATTAGGTGGAAGTGGATCATCATAAAAGTCTTTGTACTCATCATCTTCACATTGAGTAGGCTGAGAAGGTAGAACAGGAGAGGCTGGTCTAGATGTCTTGGATGGCAAGAGTGGAAAAAAATCCAAATATAAGTGGATCAGCACAGTTCATACTCATGTTGTTCAAGGATCAACTGTATATACATACTTAGGTATATGAATATCTCTATTTTCTTCCCTCTCTCATCACCTTATCATGTAACGTAAGATGGACTGACTTTATAGTATTTAAGTATTGTTAACTTTGCACTATAGTATTTAAGTTACAGGATACCAGAGAAGAGTAGACACCAGCCAAAGATTTTGTATCCTGTTCTGGGGAAAGTCTTAGTGAACTTCCAGCTGTACACAGCACAGTTATATCACGTCAGATGGAAGTATAGTGTTGTTATTGTATTTAATGGGAAATAAAATATGGTTTAAAGAAACATATATGGGTGCAAAGTTGACAGGGGTGGGCTTGTGATGGTTAATTTTATATGCCAACTTAAGGATATTTTTGGATGATATCAACACTTAAATCAGTGAAATATGGATCAATCAGATTGTCCTTCATCATGTGAATGCGCCTTATCCAATCAGTTGAAGCCCAGAATAGAATTAAAAGACTGACCTCCCCCAGACAGAGGGAATTCTTGAGCAGACTGCATTCAAACTGCATCTGCACATCAGCTCTCTTTTGTTTCTGTCTGCCAGTCCACAGGGCAGCAGGTTTTGAACTTATTGGTTCTGTTTCTCTGGAAGACTCTAACTCAATAGGATAAGGTTTTATCTTTCAATTTATTCACCAAATAAGAAAGATGAAGGACGGCTGCTGGAGAAAGTGCCAGACTAGAACCATAACCACATATTGTGCTATAATCCTTGCCAACTCTATGATAAACCTATTTGTGATGTTACTACCTCATTCACCAAAGTCAAAGAATATATTTTTCATTCTGAAATACGAGAAATCTGTTTCTTTCTTTTTTTTTTTTTTTCAAATTCTTAAGGTGATTCTTGCAAACTCCAGATAAAAATTGAAGCTTAAAAGATAACAAGCCTCACTGGAAGTTGATTCTGATGGATTGTTCCATAAAGTGTATGGAGAGAGAGTTTGATTGCCCATTTCTGGAGGAGAGATTTTTATATATTGAGGTGTTTCTTGCCAAATGTTGGCCTAATTAAGCCTGAGAAAGCCCATTTCTCTGCAGGCCTGGAGCCACAGGATAAAGACAAGCAGTGCTGCAGCATCATGAGACTTTATTATTACATTGGCAAGATTCCTTTATAAGGAGTAGTTGGGAAGACACCTGGCTAACTGGGGCTTACAGAATATATGATTTCCGCAACATTGCAGCTGGATGTGAACGAGCACAATGCAATTTCTGGAGGAAGAGGCTTTGCAGTTGCCAAGAGGCTGAATATTTCCAATGGATATTCAACCAATAATCCTCTTCTTCATGCTGATAGTGTTCTGTAAAGCAAATGAAGCATTTGAGGTGGTTCAGATGGACTGACTCCTCAAAACAGTAAAAGCAGTAAGTAGATGTTATGCCATTAAACAAACTGATCTCCATAACTTCCTAAAAACAAACAACAACAACAACAAAAAAACCCACTGGGTACCTACAGCATGATCCCAGTTTGTAAAAAACTCAGGCCAAGAAAGATCTTTTCTTTCTACTACTATCCTCAAATTAAATTTGTACTAGTTTTAGTTTTAGCCTTTAAACCAGCTTTGTCTTTCTTTTTAAAACACAATGCAGTAATGCTTTTGTTTCAGCATTTTCTGTGTCACAGTGTATCATCAGCCTGGCTCTTTGATTACTTATTTGTTTACAAAGAATTTCATATGTACCATATACATTATCTGGGTCAGTTTCTTTTTTCTTATTTTAGAAAACGGAAATTTAAACTTTGTTATAAATTAAAATGAAACCTGAGATTTTAAAAACTTGAAAAATTTGTTCTGTGATTGTTACTATTGTAGAATAAGTTTTACCCTTTTTATATTAAATCTTAGTAGTTTTATGTATATAACAACATAAGCTTTCAAATTTCCTGGCAACAAACCAGGGAAGAGAGTTAAATTTTTTTAGATCCTATTCAGTTTTTCTCTATATAACTTTTAATATATTCCTTTAAAATTTAAACCAAAGGGCATTTTGAAATTATTATACCTTATGAGTTAGATTGTGTATTTGCCATTATATGTAGCCTATCAAATTTATAAAGCAATAGTACTTAAATTTTTCTGCAAATAATTTTTATCTACATTTAATTTATCCATTTCATTCCCTCTCCATATAGTTCCTGTTCCATCATATCCAGAGTCATTGAATTTTTTCAAATATCTAAACTCAGTGTAACTTTTTAAGATGAGAGGATGCATGTATTATTATTCTACCTGTAATTTGAAAATATTTTTAGCTAGAGACCACCTTCATAAGAGTTAGCAAGTCATTGTGTGCTTATAAAAATAGCATTTAGCTCATATGCATACGTATGTGTATATGTGTGTTTGTGTATAGTCATGTCTCTCAAAGAGGACATGCTCTGAGCAATGCATCATTAGGCAATCTTGTGAGACCATCATAGAATGTAATGACACAAACCTAGCTGATATAGCTTACAACATACCCAGGCCATATGGTATAGCCTATTGCTCCTAGGCTACAAGCCTATACAGCATGTTGCTGTATGAATACTGTAGGCACTTGTAACACAATAGTAAGTATTTGTGTACCTAAACATAGAAAAGGTACAATACAAATGTAGTATGGTACACCTATATAAGGCACTTATCCTGAATGGAGCTTGCAGGACTGGAAGTTACTTTAGATGAGTCAGTGAGTGGTGAGTGAATGTGAATGCTTAAGATGTTACTGTACATTGTTGTAGACTTTATAAACACTTTACATTTAGGTTATACTAAATTTATTTTAAAAATAAAGTAATTGTGCTATGCTATTTTCTCAGCTACAATCATGAAACCACTGTTATATAGGCAGTACATCACTGACTAAAATTTCATGTCATCATGTGACTATATATATATACACACACACATACATATATACATACAGTAAATTTTATTTAATATATTGCATATATCTACAATTTTAAGAAAACTCCTACATTAGAATCTAAAGTCTTATTATGACAAAGAATGCTTTAAAAATCTTTGTCAGCTTTTCAGTTGCTTCTGAACTGACCTTATGACATTTTATCTTGCTTCTTCAATATTCTTTCTTGCTCATCAATCACTGTTTTTTTTTTCTGTTCAATGTCAGTAATAAGACTAGTGATGCAGTCACAAATAATGGATCATGAGCAAGATTTTGCCATTTATATCATAAATATGACAGTGTGGTGCCTGCAGACAGTGTTATTTCCGGTCTGCATTTCTGGACACTGAGGCCAATAAAATTGCTACTAGCCATAAAGCACAGACGTGAGACATGCTTGTGTGCAGTGAATCTTCTAACTGGAGAAAGAATTATTGCTTTAGGATTACAAAGTCAGGGCATTTTGGTAGAAACCTGATTCTATTATATTTTGGAATTTTTCTCTTGCACACCCTCTTATGATTTTCTATGAACCTCTATGACTTGGTCTATTTGCTTCTTTCACCACTCCTAAATAAAGCTTTTCCTAGATTACTACTTTCCTCAATATGTATGCATAACAGTTCTTTGAGTCAATTTTACTCTTTTGAACATTCTCAGAAACAAGCACAGCTCTCTCCCACATTTTAATCCTGTTATAAGTCTTGTACCACTATATAGTAAATGAAGAAGCAACTGATTAGAACCAATAAACTTTGGAAAGAAATCCCAAATCTTTGAGCTTCAAATCTGGGCTTTCCCAAATTTTCACATAGCCCTTTCCCCCATAGCTTTTCGATAGTCTCTTCAATGCCCATGTTGAATCTAGAAATACCTGGTGATTACACACACACACACACACACACACACACACACACACACACACCACACAAACACACACACACTTTCTCTCTTTCTTTGAGTTATATGTTTCATATTTCTCCTTTTAAACTTTTAGTACTCTCTACGGCAAGAAAGAGTTGGCACTTACCATGTTTTATGCATCCCAAAAATCAAAATCAAAACTTATTCTTTCATTCTTGGTCCTCTCTGCATATTCTGTTCCACTTGACTGATGTTCTGGTTATTCTTCTTTTTGCCTTCATTCCCACTTACCAGCAGATTGCAGAAATGTAAAGAGAGCCCTCACACCTTCCTAAGCGGCCACAGTTTTGGTTGACTGTGTTCTATTATGGCTTCTATATGGTGGCACCTCCATGGCTTCAGAGTCACTGGTTTTGGGAGACATCATCACCCTGCTCTTCTGGGCTGAAAATATTAATAAAATATTGTAGAATATGCAACTCCAGAATATACCACTTTGCCATAAGGATTATTTTGACCCAAAGCTTCTTTAAAAAAACAAACACCGAATTCAGACTGTCCTCCTTCTTATTGAAAGAAGGAGATAAAAACTTGAGATGGAAGATGTATTCCCTATACTAGAAGAAAAGTAACATTCTTACCATCAAAGATGGGAAGTTGAGAGAATTCTATACCGAAAGACCTTGTTAAAATAATTCTTATTTGCCTTCTGCCTCTCCAGACACTTTACTTTTCCACAACTACCTTTTTTTGTTCTATCAAATAGAAACAGTTAGGTTTTGCATTTTTTCAGGCTTTCATTTCCTTATGGAGGTTTTAATGTCTCAAAAAACTTATATTAAATAAATTTGTATGCTTTTCTATTAGTTTGTCTGACATGTTTGATAGGTTTGTCTGTGTCCCCACCCAAATCTCATCTTAAACTGTAGTTTCCATTATCCCCATGCATCATGGGAGAGGCATGGTGGGAGGTAATTGAATCATGGAGGTGGTTACCTCCATGCCATTCTCGTGATAGTGAGTTCTCATGAGATCTGATGGTTTTATAAGGAGCTCCTCCTACCCCTTTGCTATGCTCTGCTTTTTATTGCCACCCTGTGAAGAAAGACGTGTTTGCTTCCTCTTCTGCCATGATTGTAAGTTTCCTGAGGCCTCCCCAGCCCTGTGGAACTGTGAGTCAATTAAACCTCTTTTCTTTATAAATTACCCAGTCTCAAGTATGTCCTTATAGCAGCATGATAACAGACTAATATGTATGCTTTTTTTTTTGAAACGGAGTCTTACTTTGTTACCCAGGCTGGAGTGCAGGGGTGTGATCTAGGCTCACTGCAACCTCCACCTCCCAGGTTCAAGCAATTCTCTGCCCCAGCCTCTGGAGTAGCTGAGATTACAGGCGCTCACACCATACCCAACTAATTTTTGTATTTTAGTAGAGACAGAGTTTTAACATCTTGGCCAGGCTGCTCTTAAACTCCTGACCTTGTGATCTACATGCCTCAGCCTTCCAAAGTGCTGGGATTACAGGTGTGAGCCACTGCACCAGGCCCATATGTATGCTTTTCTATTAGTTTGTTTTATGTCTATTTAATTTTTAAGCCCAGAATAAAAAACCCTAAGAGGATAGAGGTAAAATTGTGACTTGGCTGCAATCTTAGGGACGTCATACTATTGCCTTACTGTGTGAGTCATCATTTACTTTTGCATTCCTTTAACCCTGTCCACACCTTCATAAATAGTTCTTACCTTAAATTATTTTGAATATGCCATCTGTTTCCTGATAGAATCCACACCACTAAATCTGCAGTGCAATTTTCTTTGCCCATACTGGCCCTTTTCATATAATTAAGTCCTGCTTTTTGTTCAATCCTAACCCAATCATCACTTTCTTAGAAAAGTTTTGTCTCACCTCTCAGACTACGTAGCTTCACTATCAATACTCTCATAAAACATTATATCTTTTCCTTAGAAAGTTAAATGATTATATTTCTTTACATACTGGTATAGTTTGAATGTGTCTTCCAAAGAGCTCTGCCCACATGAATGGATTAATGTCATTATTGAAGAAGTGAGTTACTTATCTCAAGACTGGGTTTGTTATAAACTCCAGTTTGGCCACCTTGCTTGCCCTCTCACATGTGGGCTTTCTTGGTCTTTCACCTCCCATCGTGGGATGACAAAGAAAGATGTGGCTCTTGAGTCTTGGACTTCTCAGCTTTAGAACTGGAAGAAATAAATATCGGTTTCTTATAAATTACCTGGTCTAAGGTATTCTGTTATAGCAACAGAAAAGGGACTAAGACACATAATTATTTCCCTGTCTGGCTCATTTAACTGCATTCTTTATCAGGGCTGGGTCTAGGCCTTCCTTCCTCATCATTATTTTCCCAGTGCTTAGCCTTCACTTGTGCACTCAGTAATAAGTTGGAAAAATTAAATAAGTAAATCAATTCCTATTCTGATTCAAGTTAATACATACTGTTTTCTCTCATATCAGAAAATCCCTAGGCATTATTCTCCTTTTCTAAATTAGTCAAGCCGGGTCATTTTCAGACTTTTCTCGGATTATATTTCGGTAAGAAAAGATGTCTCATAAAATATAAAGTCCTTTTGAGGGAAAATATAGGTTGTACAGGCTTGCAAATAAAACTTTAAAAAGATAACAATACTCATTTGAGTATAGTAGTTTTGCTGATTGAAATATTTCTTTGTCAATGTAGGCAATATTACTTAAAATGGCTAAGGGCAAGTCTCAAGAAGTTTCTGCCATGGGAGAATAATCTGGTTTCGAGATCACTTGACCTTTCCAGATCTTTGTAAAGGTCAGCATACAATTCCCCTGCAGCAGAAGCTCAGCTCAGCTCTGCTTAAAGCCTTATCTCTAATTTTGAATTTAGCTAGAATACTTCCTTTCTTTGTGCTTTCATTATTCTTTTCCCTAGTTATAAGTTTTGTGAATCTATTAGATGCTCTCAGTGATCTTGTATTTTTAATTCAATTCCTAAGTAATTGTAATGTAATTCTACCTGCTTAATACAAGGAGATTTATACTCATTTCCCTCCACCACACCCAGCTTCTTATTTACTCTGAGTGTAGCTGACTATAATAAAAATGTAACCCCACTTCAGAAATTTGTCTCATCGCGTTTATCTAGTGACTCAGCTTCTCATGACAAGAATCTTGTTTAGCTTGGTCACTAACTTTAATACAACTTTAAAACTCAGTAGATTTCTGAGTAGGTAATTTCACTCACAGCAAACACAGGAAATTCCTGATAAGAGAAGTAGTTATAAGGACTAAGCTCTGATTTTTTTTTTTTTCTTTTTTTGTATCTTACCCAAATTTCTATCTGAGAGGTCTGGGGAGTCGCCCTACAAACCATAACTTCTCTCATCAGATGGATTTTAGTTAATCTTGTATGTCATGACTTACATTCCATTTTGACTCTGACATAATGAAGAGGAAAATAAAAATGTTTTACTCCAAAACATGTTTCTCTGCCATATCTTGAAATTGCCCTGCAAAGTCACTTGTGGGAAAAATTCAAATTTTTCCTTTGTTTTCCTTCCTTCCTTCCCAGATCCAGGATATGATCAGCTAAGAGCCAGGCACTCTTTTAAGTCCCATAAGAAACATTTCTGAGCACAATCTGCTCTGCTATCTGAGAGTTTCCTCTGCACAACAAAACTGAGTAACCACAATCCTTTATCTTAACCTAAACATTTCTTTTCTATAGAGCTCAGGTCTTCAGATAAATTCAACCAATTGTCAACCAGAAAATGTTTAAATTTACCTATAGCCTGGAAGCCCCCGCTTTGAGTTGACCCATCTTTCTGTACCAAACCAATGTTTTTCTTAAATGTATTTGATTGGTGTCTCATGGCTCCCAAAAATATATAAAACTAAGCTGTACCCTGATCATCTTGGGCACATGTTCTCAAGGGCTGTGCCACAGGCCATTGTCATTCATATTTGGCTTAAAATAAATCTCTTAAAATATTTTACAGAGTTTGACTCTTTTCATCAACAGTTAGACATATCATTAAGTTACAAATGGTTACATAATATTATGTTATTTACTAGTGTAGCCAAAATCACAGTTCTTTATTTTTCCAAAACACTATTTCTAAATCAATTTGCACCAATATTAGTGCAGTGATGACACAACCTCTGCAACAGTTATATACTAACATCAAAATCGCATACCTCATTTAGGATAATAACTGTAATTCAAAGGCTTATTTCTGTCTTTTCTCAGACTAAATATTGACTATACAACAAATTTTTAAATTTAACTCAGATACCATCAGCAACAATAGTTATATCTGAGCCATCTCTATGTACTAGAATATATATTCACATTTCCTGAATAAAAATAACAATATGTAGAACTTATTAGATGAAGATTATTTTCCTTGAATTGAGACAGATGCTTTGCATATATATGTTTCTCATAAAACACCAATAAGTGTTTATTTCTAACTCATAGATGTGTAGACCTCAGAAAACTGAAAAATTGGTTCAAGAAATGCCAAAATTAAAACACAGGCTTTAATTTAAACCTATGTTCAATGCATAGCTTCTTTCTTACTCCACCTCAGAATAGTTCGAGGGAGGGGTAGAAGAAGAAAGTGGCTAGACAGTGTGAGGCTAACCAGGTTCTAAAGGTTATTGGTCTGTATTTTCAGTTACCAATAGTTATCAACTGTTATTAATTGAATAAAGTATAATATTTGCTGCCAGTTCTTCAACCCATACAAGTAACTACATAAATAACAGATGCACAACATGATCACTGACCAGTGATGTCACTTCTTTTAAAGTCTGTCAGTGATTGGTCACTGTGCTTGTTATTTGGTTCACACAGACAGCAAAGTATGTAGTGTTGTTCCCTTCTTGTCTCCAGTGATAAACCCACATAAACCTACATGACATTTCACAAAAATAGATAATCAAAACATGGATCTGGCCAAAAAGGTGAAAGTATACTAATAAATAAAGTGATAATGTTGGAAGTAAAATTAGAATTGTACAAAAGTTGAGTTACAGTAGAAATACTTGATAGAGAAATGTTGACAGTGCCACCATTTGAGAGACTCTAGGTATGCAGCCAGAAGAACTTAAGAAAGGGAGCTTATTGAAAGAATAAAACAAGTACATTGTCATGAAAAAGATGAAAACATCCCAAAGAAAGTTATATTGTCAAAACCTACATTAAGGAAACTATAACATAAATTTTATGACATTGTAAGCACATTCAAATTTCTCTAAAATGTGGAAAGAAAATAAATCTATACATGCCAAAAACAAAAAACCATGAAAAGCAATGTAGTCTGCTAAAATAGGATTAGATACCTTTGCCATTGCCTAGTCACTCACTTTTCCATGATGTTTCTGCCAACATTTTTTGAGATATTTTAAGATATTATCAACTAAAATAATTATAATTAATTTTTTCTTGTTCATTTTGCTTTTTGAGCCAAACAGCATGATCAATGAAGTATATTTAGTGTATCATAATAACCTCCTGCAAAACAGTAGCTCAGAATAAACATTATTATATTTATCAAATTTGTGAATTATACATATTTTTAAATAAATTATGTTTTAACCATCAGGACCACTAAATAATTGCAAACTGGAGCAAAGGGTTAAAGAAAGCTAAACACCAAAGGCTATAAATTGAAAATATCTATCAGGCAAAGCTTCAGTTTTGCTCTCTATTATTAAAATTGTTGCAATTTTATAATACTTTATCTTACTTTAAGTGAAATCAAATTCTGAAGAAAAGTGCAGTTGTAGTTCTTTGTAAGTACTAATTGCTCAGCTGATATCTTTCTCTGGTATGTATGGATAGGACCTTTAATGGTTTCTATAAATCTTAAAGACTGGTTTTAGTTTAAATGTTCAGATAGACACCATCAGAAATATTCTGTTGATGCTTTTATAACTCATTTACAAAAATATACTATTGGAATTTCTCTATTAACTTTGGAATTCATCAAATTAACAGTCATGACCTTGTAGTTTCCCTTGATTTGTTTATTTTGAAACATTCAACTACAGTATTTTGGGGAATATTAGACCGTTTAACTGCAAAATTGGCCCCATCGTTTCATTGAAAGAATCATCATCATCATCATCATCATCATCGCATTGTCAGATGCACTTGTTTCCTATTAGTATTATGTGGCAAGCCTTGGTCTCAGCACTTTAAAAATTTTAATTCACCAAATCCATATGGCAAGGAAGTTAGTACTGTTATTTTCCCCAGTTTACAGAAGCTAAAATAGCAGCACAGAGAAGCAAGTTTAATTGCTCAGAGAATTTAGTTTAATTGCCTAGTTTAATTTAATTTTTAATAATTTCAAAGCCACAAGGTAGTACTTGGTATAGCCAAGATTCAGACCTAAGCATTTGGAAGTTCATGCTCTCATTCACTATACACCAAATTGACAAGGAACAGGCCCTCAGAGGAAGTCTGGTGCAGTTAAAATTAATTTTCTTTACCACAAATATCAATGTGATTTCAAACAAGTGACCAAACTCTCAGCCAAGTTTCATTTTCTATAAAAAGTGAAGTTGAACAGTACCACAATTGATGGCTTTTATAGCTTTTTTGTTGTTGTTATTTACTCGTGTCTGATTTTATTTACATTGACTGGATTGAAAGCTTCTTACAATGAGGTCATGCTATACAAGACTTTCCTACTTTATCTTGCAAGCAAATTGTTAAGTGCTTAATAAGTACTTCTTTTCTAAGAATCAGGAGGATGCGAATTATGGAAAGTACACTGGAATTTGGATAATCTTTATACAGTGATGAAATTGTGTAGCTGCCATGATAGCATAAGAAAATTAACTAGATCCCACCTCAATGCTATTCTCTTTACCATCCTATCAACTATTATTGGATAAATACATATTATACTTTATAATACATGCATATGCATGTATGCACACTGAACAGCCATATGCATACAACATGCACACTGAAAAGCCATATGCATACAAACAAAAACACAAAAATATATTAAAAACATACAAAATTCAATCAGTATCTGGAAGATATCTGTAGTTAAATAGACAATATCAGTAGAAACATTTATTTTTCTGGTGATGCCGCCTTAGGATTGTTCTCAATGACAGAATCAACTTCCAAATGAGTACCACAAATAGAGCTTGAGTTAGAATATATGACTCAAAAGTTTCACTTAATGTAGACAGTATAGTTTATTAGTCACTGAAGTCATGTCAAATGTATAAGAATGAATAAGCGAAATCAACATATCCTTTGTACAAATTAAAAAGAAGTTGTCCTCTTTGCATAAGTAACTTTGGACTACAGTATATGGATTGACAAGCAGAAGGTAGTTGGCATTTTTCTCCTTTAGTCCCCTTAGCCAAGAATTTTTATGCAGAGCAAATAGTATACAACTGTGTATGACAGCCGTAATCAAGACTAAAGAGTAGGCTGTTACCTTGTTCCCAATATCAAGAGTTTTTTAAATAATAATTTCAAAGGTGAATAGAGTAGGAACAAATGGGTATCCATCTGTGACTTCAATTGATAGTAACCAATTTCTGTGACATACAGATGGCATGGCAAAAGTCAGTTTGGTCTTGTCAATCAATTTCCTAAAGGAAGTCAAAGTCAATCAGGGCTAGTATATAAATCATTTGTTATTTGAAAAGAATTGTGGACTGTTAGAAAAGGTAAACCTGTTAGAGATGATCTTATGCATTTTTGTTATGTAAAAGATGGAAATTGAATCTAAATTTGTTTAAAGTCTTTCCTAAGATCAGTGATGCTATAAAGATCTTACAAATGATTGACTCGTTTCAGTATATTGTAGAGAATGGATAGAAGATATAAACTATAGACACATTAATATGTTTGTTTAGCATCTCAAATTATTCCATTTTTGTGGCAGTAGTAGCATTTTGTTTGTGTTTTTGTTTTGTTTATGCAAGTAAAAGATAATACAATGTGACTGATAGTTTATTGATTTATTCATTTGATAAATTTTTAATAAGTCTTTTACCAGTCCATTCACCTTGCTTTTAATTGTGTAGAATATGTCTTTAGAATATAGGCATTACAACCTATAAACTGGTCATGCTGATTACACAATATAAATGTTATGCAAGACAATCAATTGTATCAATTGAGCACAGTGCCATCAGTTCATATGTAGACTTATTCATCCTATGCTCACATCCTTATTTCTCTTTCCCCCAAGATGTAGCCATCTAGTACATCTTATTTCTCATTTATCTCATATATCACACTCATAATTTTCTTTCTCTCTCAGAATCAAAATTGACCACAGTTTTTCTCTGCCTAGACTCTGAAAAATCTACTAGTCCTCCTTCAGCAATGTAATGCCATCCCTTGAGGGTAGGTTCAAGGCTATTACAACAACTACATCTGTCTAATAGCCATGATCATCTAAAGCATACTTGTACAAAGACTATAAATTGAAAAAGGTATTCTATTTCAGAGGTTTCCTTTCATTCTGACTTGGTCAAGAGGCCTCTTTTCTTGAGATATTTTTTTGTTTTCTTTCTACTTTTCATCTCCTAAAAATAAGATAATTATTTTTGAGCTACGTGTAGAAACGCTAATCTTTAACCTGTGGACTCATGACAGAATGTGATAGTGTTATTTTTCAGAGTTACTCAAGCTTTCTAATTATCCTTTCCATAAGTTTGATAACTTCTATGAAACTAGAATGAGAAAAAATTGGTGATTTGAACTGGTGGTAAGCAAGGGTGCTAGAGTAACCAGAGCCTTAGCTTAGTCCAGTGTTAACCTCTCAAAGAGTTGCATGATGTCTTTAACAGTGTTAGGAAGCTTGGTTGATTAAGTGCTAGAGTAGCAAGCACTCTTACAAACAGAAAGGCTTCCTGGTCCTTTTGCTTCTAGCATCTTCAAATGCTTATCTGTACTGCATAAGGATTTCTAGCCATTAGTTGTCACAGAACTACTTACAAGGGAATAGTTTTCCACTTTTAGAGCACATGGCATTTCAAAATGTATTTATAAAACAGATCCATCACTGAATCATAGTATTAACAAAAATTAATAGAAATTATGAATTTATGAAAAAAGACTGGACACATATTTCCTAGTGAAATAATATTTTTTCTAAAACATATAGAAATAAGTCAATTAAGAAGATCCACAGCCAGAGGAATCAATAACATTGCTCAAGAAATCTGAATCATCCTGAGCCTTAACAGACACTACAGAAGTAGATGATAATGGAGTGAGGAACATACAAATGTATGCAGTCCTAAGAATTTCTGTCAAGTTTCAGACTTAAGTTATCCTTAATGGAGCCAATTCTGTGTGTGTAGAAATAATTATTAAAATCATCATTGTCATCATCATGATAAAAATAACAATAATGAGAAGGAACAGGAAGCTTGGCTCTCAATAAGCTGGCTACAAAATGATAAAAAAAAAATAAAAAATAAAAAAGACAATCAATCCAATGAATTTAATTTAATGATTAAATTATAAGGGAGTCAGTGAACAGGTAAAATGATCCTCCAAAAACTTATGTCAGGGCCTAGATGGTATAGATAGAGCAAGCTGTTAAACCAGGCAATAATATAAGTTTTGAACTCTTTAACTTGTTCACAATTTTGTAATAATTAAATGCCTTTCAATTATATAGTATGTTACAGTTTTACAAAGCATTTTATTTTGCTCATGTCACATTCTCATTTTACATACTAAAAAAAATATCTGTAGAGATTACGTTTTTGCCCTAAGTTTGCACAGCTAGTGACAGGGCTGGTCCCAGAGTTCAGGATTTCTCTTAGCCCAATATCTGCTACAGTTCTTTTTATAATCATATGGCTAATTCTTTGCGTTTGTCCCCACCCATGATGGCTAATCCTTCACTAGATTCATACTCAATAAGGGCAGCTGCTTGGAAGAGATCTGCATACTTGTAAAGCTATCTGAACCCAGTGTGTCTCCCTGATCCAGGCATATAGTGATCTGTCAAGAAATTCTGATACTGAGCCATCAATGCTTGCTGGTCAGAACTTTGATAAGAGTATTTTTTCTGAGTGGAAAAATCTATGTGAAATTAAGTGTCTCAAATAGATTTTAGACTATTCATTTTTTTTTGCATCTAGTAACTACAAGTGTGAAAAGGGTCTATTTTCTATTTTTAACAGATTTTAGGTAGATATAAGTTTATATTGGAGTTCAGAGACAAACATATATTTATATTTATTAATTGTTTATTATAAAGTTTATAAAGTGTGCAGATATATTCAGCTAAACACAAAGCAAAATATTAAATCTCCAGACTTTATAAAGAGCTCCTTATATATTCCTCACACATCTCTTTAATGAGTTAATAAAATTATAAATGTCATAAAATTTAAAAATGCTATTTATAAAATTATAAATAGCAATTTCTTATTCATCAGGAACAAAAATGAGCAGAACGATTTGTATACACCTGTCCCTAATTTTTATACTAAACTCACAAAATGATTTGAAAGTTAGCAAAACTCTTACATTAATTATTTTTTATGGAATACTTATTTTTATTTTAAAAATACTCATTTTTTTTCTTTTAAAATCTTTTAAACTAACAGTAGTTCTCAATAAACCACATTTTTTTGCATGGAGTTCTGAATCTTATGCATCACCTAGGACCATCAAACTATAATTTACTGACAGATGAATTCTGAAGACAAAAAATGTTTCAAATTAAGCATAGTACTGAGAGAACTCTATAGTTAGAGAAGGCAGTATATACTGATAACAGATACTGAAGCGTTGTCCATAAGTATTATAATGACAGCAGAGATAAAATATGGGTACAAAGAGCTTGATAGGGAAAAGATTATTGGAATTTTATGAGTTTTAATAGATGTATGCATATCTTATAAACAAAAATCATTTTATGAAAGAAATACCTTTAAAATTGGCATTTTGTGTGCGGTACTTTTCAACCATTTAATGTGTATTGCATTAAGAGAATCAAGAAAGACACAGTTATATGTAATTCATCATTATGGAAAAGACAAATCAAAGTGGGTTTTTTTGGTAGCTTTATCACCTTTAAAATCTCATATGAAGTATTTACAAATGTCACAGGATTAGAGGCTGCTGGTATGGAAGACAAAATATCATTATTAGACTTTAGAAGGAGTGACCTAATAGCATATTAAAATGCTAATTTTTCAGAGTCTTAAAAAGATCTCCAAACTTCCAAAAGACATTAAAAAAAAATCACACCATAACTCATTCTTTGTATTTAAAAGACTAACTTTAAATAATATTTGTTATGACAGTTGCTCTGAGATCTAGGTGCATGAGCTACAAGGAGGCAAGCTCATTTTGACAAGTAAGATCTAATCCCACGAAACATGTGTGAATATGTTTTTAATGCCTTTATCAGCTGTCTATTTTGCCTTCCAACTTTGAAAGACCCACTTCTCACCAAAATACATTGCTAATCATTCAATTGCCTATGGTTATGTAAAAGCTTTTGCTTTAAGAAAGCTTTTTGACAGTAAATGAATATCTAGACATTTAGGGATATGACCATTGTTTATGTGCCCTGAATATCCAAGAGGAATAACTAAAATCTTTAGATAAAAAAGAAAGATTATTAAAGGTAAATGTGCAAAATAATTATGTAAAAAAAATCTTATATTACAAGGTACCAGACAGAAAATATAATGAAAGATTATGCTAACAATAACCTAAGAAATAGCATAACTAAAAACAAACAATAAAAAATATGTAAAATTTATTCATAAGAAATTACAAATGTTAACAAAAGACAAGAGAAAACCACATGAAATGTAAGTATGTAGAGACTGATTTCTGGAAAAAAAATCTGTTTAGATGTCAATTTGCTAGTATGTAAAGAACTGTTTGAAGATGACATGAAATTTCTTTCAGTCACTGGTATGTTTGTTTATGTTCTACTATGTATTTATTTACTTGCTGAGGTCACTGGGGTGTGTTTGTAGATATAGAATATCTCACTTTGAAAGGTTTCAGAAAAGGTTCTCTCAATTAGAGATTAATGTCTTTGGGGCTCATTTAAGGGCAAAGAGAACAAATTCCCCAGCCAAACACCAAGACTCACTGCTACATGATAGTCTAGTTATTGGTTAAATGCCATCTGTTCAAAATTTTTTTGAGTACTCACAATTTTTTGTCATATACATCTTCTCACTAGAAAGAAAATGGATAAATTTGCATATGACAACAAGAAGTTCCAAAGGAGAAAATAGTTAAAGCCCTGGTGCCTTCCCATTGGTAATGCAATATAGTTGAAATTCATCATGTTTACTAGGATAGTTCTAATTGAGGTCTTTTGAAAAAAAAAGTCACCAAAGCCCTCTTATTATGCAACGATAGACTCTGATCTAGTAATCTAGACACAAGAACAAAGTCTTGGGAATTTGTGGGAAGATGGGTTACCTCCAGTAATGTGTCATATTGAAGGTGAAAGTTGCCATGGACCAAGGCACCTGACATGGTATTGTGCTCTTGGGAAAATGTATGAGCATTTAACTGTAAAGTAACAGATCTAAAACATTGGAAAATTGCTCAGAAGTTTAGTACATTTTAAAGTCAATTTGGTACCAAACACTATATCTTATTGCATCCTCAGAACTACCTCTAATGAACTCTAACATGCCATAAATTCTATGTTGAAATTTCTATGAATGAAATTAGTTGATATATTTATTTTAAGAATTTTTAAGGATATTATTTATGTAACTAAATAGTTTTTCATCATTTCCATGGGAGAAATTGTAACCCAGAATTAGTATCAGTAATAGTTGTACTTTTCCTAGATGATTAGTTAGCTTTATCTTGTGGGGTCTTGCAGATTTCTTGAAAGACCAATCTTTTCTTTCACTTTGTCCCTTGGAAAACTTATTGCCAACTTTGTAGGCATCAAAGCAAGTGTTTAGAAAATTGTGATAGATATTTTTTCATTTTTCCTTTTCTTATCTTTAACATATGCTACTTGATCAAGTTTGACATACCTTTGAAATTTGCCTTACATCCCTTCTGTATTTCTGGTTAAATGTTAACCAGAGTCTGAGACCAGACATTGTCATGATCTTCACTCCCTCCTAATATTCCATGAAAATGATGATAAAAGAAAATAAATGACAACCTCACATCCTTGTAGGATTATTCTCTTCTATTGCCATAATTTTAATAGAATTTGAAAGGACAGAAAGATAAATGCCTACACTCAGTTTGTCATCGTCATACAAAAATCAGCACAAACCTTTAAAATAATAAGCTATAATTTATTGATTAAGCCCTAATTATGACAAAACAATTGTTAGGTAGAATTGGAACTAGCAACTAAGCATAGTAATTTTAATAACTGTTTTATTGTTTCCTAGGTGCCAAGTATTCTGCTATGCATTTTAACATAAATTGCATCCAATCCCCTTAGCAATGCTGTATAGTGATGGTTATATTGTCTTACTTATTCATGTTTAATTATTACTAGATATATAATTTATGAAAGCATTGGTTGATATGAAAGCTTACATTGACATAAACATATAGGGCAATACTCAAAGGTCACCCTTCACTTTCTCCAGTTCTGCTCTTCTCACTGGAAATGCTGTCACAGTACAGAGTCATATTAAAGGAATGACCTGATATTAATTACAGTGGTCTAGATATATGTACTAAGAGTTTAGCTTGGTGCTGTCCTAAAAGTCTCTACTTAAGTGCCTCTCACTGCAAAGAGTGATCTTTTAAATTCAGATTGGTTGACAGAAACCAACATTTCCCTAGTACTAGTACACAGGAAGAATCAATATAATTTAAATGGCCATACTGCCCAAAGCAATTTATAGATTCAATGCTATTCCTATCAAGCTACCAATGACATTTTTCTAGTTCAACAGAACTAGAAAAAACTATTTTAGAATTCATATGGAAACAAAAAAGTGCCCAAATAGCTAAGGCAATCCTAAGCAAAAATAGCTACAGTAACCAAAAGAGCATGATCCAGACACATAGACCAATGGAACAGAATAGAGCCCAGAAGTAAAGCCACACATCTACAACCATCTGATCTTTGACAAAATCACCGAAGACAAGCAATGCATGAAGGACTCTCTATTCAATAACTGGTGCTAGGATAATTGGCTAGCCATATGCAGAAGATTGAAACAGGAACCCTTCCTTACACCATATATATAAATGAACTCAAGATACATTAAAGACTTAAATGCAAAACTCAAAAATATAAAAGTCATGGAAGACAACCTAGGCAATACCATTCTGGATATAGGAATGGGCAAAGATTTCATGATGAAGACACCAAAAATTAACAAATAAAATATAATTAAAGAGCTTCTGCACAGCAAAATAAACTATCAACAGAGTAAACAGACCACCTACAAAATGGCAGAAAATATTTGCGAAATCTGCATCTGATAAAGTTCTAATATCCAGCATCTTCAAGGGACTTAAACAACTTTACAAGAAAAAAACAACCCTATTAAAAAGGGGGGAAAGGACATGAAGACACTTTTCAAACATGGAACCAACAAATATATGAAAGGAAGCTTAACATCACTGATAATTACAGAAATGAAAATCAAAACCACAATGAGAGATCATGTTACACCAGTCAGGGTGGTTATTATTAAAAAGTCAAAAAATAACTGGTGTTGGTAAGGTTGTGGAGGAAAGGGAACATTGTTGGTGGGAGTGTAAATTAGTTCAACTATTGTGGAAAATAGTATGGTGATGTCTCAAAGACCTAAAAACGGAACTACCATTTGACCCAGCAATCACATTACTGGGTATATACCCAAAGAAACATAAATTGTTCAATTACAAAAACACATGCTTGCATATCTTTATTGCAGCACTATTCACAATAGCAAATACATGGAATCAACCTAAATGTTCATCAGTGATAGACTGGATAAAGAAAATATGGTACATTTACACCACAGAATACTATGCAGTCATAACAAAAAATGAGATCATGTCCTTTGCAGGAACATGGATGGAGCTGGAGGCCATTATCCATAGCAAACATATGCAGGAACAGAAAACAAAATACTACATGTTCTCACTTGCAAGTTGGAGCCAAAAGATGAGAACACATAAACATACAGAAGGGAACAACAGACACTGGGGCCTGCTGCAGGGTGGAGGCTGGGAGGAGGAAGAGGATTGCAAAAATAACTAACGGTTACTAGGCTTAACACCTGGTGACAAATTAATCGGTACAAAAATTCCTGTGACATGACTTTACCTACATAACACACCTGCACATGTACCCCTGAACTTAATACAAATTTAAAAAAAGAATGGTCAAGTAGAATGCTTTAACAAATTCTTCTTAGGTGAAACTTTATTATTAACTGCACTTCCTTTGTTAGTTTTTAACTTAAACTTTGCTGTTGCTATTTTCCTTTTTAATCATACAAAAAACAGAAAATGTACATAACATTTCCTATAACTAGACAAAGGACCATATTTAGAGAGAGAGAGACAAACAAAAATTACCCCTATTGAATGCTAATGCATGATGAAGTATTGTATATTCAAATAGATGACTGCACACAAAAATCGGGGCTTGCCTGACCTGGATGCTATTTGGGAACATAATTACCCATTTGGCACTCAGGGTTTTGTTTTTCACAACTCAGACAGTAAATGCATATTTTCCATCTCACAAACTTATTTAAGGGTCATGTTTTAGCACTTGCATTTGAAATAATTTCTGCTCATGTACACTTTTATTTGGGATGACCTTTTTTAATATTTAAAATTTCAAGGAATTATTTGAGTAATTTTCTTTTATAAATCTTTACTTAAAAAAAATGCTAAGAAACCTCATTATTTCTCCACAATCATTGTGCCTTAAAATTTATAAAGTGTATATTGGTAAATAAGAATGCACCTGACTCGTCTACACTCACTAAATAAAAGCAATACTTCAAAGAGGATGGAGCAGATTGCCCCATCTCCCTATTTTCATCCAGAATCTTAGCAGAAATTACATCTGCTCTGTCACTATGCTCAGGTGCTCAGGAAAGCTATGTAGATAGCTTTGTTATGATCACTCCATTTGAAATGGGATGGAAAATGTTCTACAGCAATAGTTAGAAAATAAAAATATATGTTAAGTGTTATGGGTTGAACTGTGTCCACCCTGAATTCCTGTGTTGAAATCCGAACCCCTACTACCTCAGAGTGTGACATTTGGAGTCAGAGTCTTTAAAAAATAATTAAGGGAAAATAAAGTCATATGGATGGGCCCTAATACAACATGACTGGTGTCTTTATAAGAAGAAGAGATTAACAGAAACAGAGGAAAACTACATAGAGACACAAGGTGAGGATGGCAATCTAAAATCCAAGGAGCGAAACCTGCAGAAGAAACTAACTCTGGTTATGGCGTGGTCTTGGACTCTTAGACTTCAGAACTATGAGGAACTTAAAATCTGTTGTTTGAACCATCCAGTCTTTAGCAGCTTGCTGTGGCAACTGTAGCAAACTAATACACTAGGCCTTAAAGAAAGCATGAGTAATAAGTTTCCAGAGAGAAAATAACTATACAAATAATGCAAAGGACAGTGGCCAATAACTAGGTTTATGTTTATAAGCATATGAGTTAATATACAGGAAATAAAATGGTGATGAATTTCAGATACACAGTATAAAATTGATGTTGACTTCTTCAATATATCTAAAATTTTAAATGGACAGATTTTGAGGTTACCAATTTATGAATGCACTCCTTTATTAAATTACTTGTAAGATGCACAGAATAATCAAGGAGTTGTTGATAAATAAATTTTTTGTATAATTATAGTGTTAGAAGAAAGCTTGACTCAATTTTGAGCTTTTTCTTTTGATTGAAACCAAGTGGAATATGCTTTCCCATCCACCCATATGAAAGTGGTTGTCTTTGTAACTAGTTAGTCATAAGCAAGATTGGCTGCCTTCGGTGATAAGCTTCCCCAATTTTCCTTCACTCTGCAACACTGATTTCTGTCAAACCTTGTCACATTGGCAAATACTATCCTCACACTGGCAATATTAACACTTATCATTGTTTGTTATTGTTGTTAAATATTCTGGTTAGTTCTCTGAGCTTGTAACCTAGAGTGGTGATAAGAAAATGAAAGGAATTGTCTCTTAAAAATAGATTCCTTTAGCCAGATGCGGTGTCTCAAGCCTGTAATCCCAGCACTTTGGGAGGCTGAAGTCGGTGGATCACGAGAACATTCTGGCCCACATGGTGAAACCCCATCTCTACTAATAGTGCAAAAATTAGCTGGGCATGGTGGTGCATGCCTGTAGTCCCAGCTACTTGGGAGGCTGAGGCAGGAAAACTACTTGAACCCAAGAGGCGAAGGTTACAGCGAGCCGAGATGGTGCCATGGCACTCCAGCCTGGCAACAGAGCAAGACTCTGTCTCAAAAAAAAATGTAGTCCTTTAAGAGTCAATTTGTAGATACCAGGTTAATCAATGGGTTTCTAGTATCTGATTCTAGTTAAATTTTTCTTGGGAAATATGCTTAATCTATAATCTATATTTTTTTTCAAAAATGTAAAATGTAGATGTTAATATTTATCTCAAAAGTATTTTTGTGAAGATTTTATTAGATAATTCTTGCAACATGTTTACTATAATAATATCATTAACTTTATCTTTTAGAATTAATACCTTGTAAGTTATGTTTTGAAGATTCAATAATGTAATATGTGTCCCCTTGGTACATTGTAGGAACTCAACATATATAAGTTTATCCCCCTTTCTTGAAAAAGAAAAAAAAACTAGAAAATCTGACTTTGTGATTTGAGAGAGAGAGAGAGAGGTGGTTGTGAGGAAATAGGGAAGCATTTTTTTGGATCTTCATATAGATTCAAAAACCATTCTTCTTATACAAGAGTAGTGACTTCACCTTTCTGTATCTGCATTTTTAATTGATTTTCCCTTATTTTTATTTCTTGCTTTTATGCAAAGTGGCTAAGTCATCTTTGCCTGATAATTTTTTTATTCCCATTCAAGAGGAGTTTGTCAAATATTTAAAGTTCAGTTAAAGATAAATTTATAATTTCTTTTTTTAAATTTATTAGACTCATTTGTTATCTCCATTCTAATTTAAATATCTGGAAATTCATGTGCACATACAAGACACAAATACTAAACCCTTTCCCTGTATAGTTGCATTTACCTATATGTTCTACATGTGCCCTTTCAAATCTTTTTGCCCTGGGGAATATTTTCTGATCAAAGAGATTTTCTTCTTTTTATCTCTTTGCAAAAAATCAGAAATTTCTGCTATCATGACCTGAAGATTTCTTTTATTTTAAGACATAGCAGTGGTCGAACATACGTATTATTCCTGTGTTACAAGATATGAGTTTGATTTACTATATGAAAACACACTTCTCAGCTCAGTCAGGAGTCAAAGTTAGTTGCTCTGATTTTGGGCTACTCTTATCACTAAAAGAGCTGAGGGTAACATTTTCCATGAATGCAGGATGGAGAGGGCCTGGGGAAAAAAAAATCCATGGTGGATCCAAAGATCCTGCTGGTAAAGGGCAGATTTCATTGATTTCAAAGGTCACAGTCCATACCTATTGTCATCAACAAAGCAGCTTTTTCATTCTGAATTTTCAATCATCTGAACAGCAAGCAGCAAACTGGAACAAATTTCCCATCTAGAATACTGTTGCTTTTTCAGCCTTATCATGCACTCTACTTAGGCAGGTTGCTAATCAGGTAGTTTTTGTGACTGTAAGTTCAAAGCGATTTGAGAAAATGACAGCTATTCATCGAATCCAAAACAGGATGTAAAAATAGCTTCTGCAGTTTTAAAATTGCAAAATAAAATTTGCTACTAAGAAGAGTGGCAATTTCTGGCTTTAAGATGTAAAAATAATTGAGACTTCTCTATTTCCTCAAGAGGCAGCCCACAGTTATGGAGTGCTAGTTGTGGTTGCAACTCTAATAGAAAGGAAAATAATGTAAACATATAATATAATGCAAAAGTGCCTTGGGAAAGTGCTTACCTTCATTTAGTATAATCATTATTATGTTATACAATGGACTTAAATGTAGAGTACAATATAATCTTTTAGATACCCCATTGTGAGTCCTGAGAATTACTGCTAAGTTTACCTTAAAATACATGTTTTTGTTTGAAAAGCAAAAAAAGTTATTTGAGGAGCACTAAAATAGTCTCTCTACAGCTTTTGTTATACTGAAACATGAAATTATTTGTTTTGCTTAATTAAAGTTATGGTCTATTGAGGGTTTAAAAAACAAACAAATGTCATCACAAACCAACCAAAACACTATTTCTGGAAAACCTAAGCTGAAATATCTATCCTACTAAATAGGATTTTGGATATGTTCTTTCACATGTGATCTCATCTATATAGGAAGATTAGTCTATGGCTACCTTCAAAGACAGAAAATGTGTTGCTTTTCTGAGTATTTATTTTGAGTAATGAATTCCCCCAGGTAGTGGAGTACTGTGTGTTGAATGAATTCTTGATGTTGTAGAAGTTGCAGAATCTTTACCCTTTTCCAGCATCTGTATTAGCTCCCTTGGTTTTACTAAGGTCTCGAATACAAAATTGTCTGTGGAAAACAATCTTCTGAGACTTAGATGAGGGGTAGCATTTGTCCAAGAGTTTAAAGTTTTGATTTTAGAAAAATAGGGAAAAAATAGATGACGATTTTTAACTGCAAATCACAGACCAATGTCATTGTACTGAAGTTACTTATTGTGACATCCACAAAATGAGAGACCAATCAATCTTATTATTAATCACTTTGATACTTGTATCCCTTTGATAAACTAATTAATTTTCTAACTTTGTTTAAGATGATATATTTTAAAAAATTGAATAGAATATCTAAGATTCAATCAGAAAATGAAATAATAAATACTAGATATTCAATATTAAAACTTAATATTCAATATACACATCTTATCCCAGGACACTTATTTTTTCTTCTTTGAGATGGAGTCTTGCTCTGTTGCCCAGGCTGAAGCACACTGGCACAATCATAGCTCACTGCAACCTCCACCTCATGGTTTCAAGGGATTCTTGTGACTCAGCCTCCAAGTAGCTGGGACCACAGGACATTCTGATGCATGCATCATACAATTACAGTTGAGTGTCACTGATTAAAAGTGAAGAGAAAATCAACATCTGATCTATAACTGTCTTGATTGTTTGAAAAATATAATTCTATATAACAGATATATCATGGTTTATGAAACATACTATTTAATTAATGCTTTGATTTGTTTGTGTATACAGTTATATAACATTTCACAACAGAACAGGATGGAGACATAAAACTACCAAATTTCACCTTTGTAATAGGTAGAACTGGTTTTAATTAACAAAAAGTGAGATCCAAGATTGTTAGAGTAACAAATCCCTTTAAATATTAAGGGAAGTGAAGAGAAAAGAAATTCCATACTTGGAAGATAGGGATTTAATAAAGTTCATTAAAAAACAAGATCAGTAAGACAGGGAATGATGTAAGAGTTGAATAGGGTAATAAGTAAAGCAGAGTCTACTGACTGTGGCCTACATCAGACCATAGGCCCATCTGGCTTATCCATACTAATTTCACATCTGAGAAAACCAATCATCTCTTCCCATTCATTCTTATTTTAAGATTAAATGATGCATAAAAGATGACACTCCATAAAACCACATTCCTACAGAGTCACATATGGTTTTAGAGGCTACACAGTATCATCTGTCAGGTTTCAATTGTACAATAAAATATTCAGATAAATTTTGGATAAAAGGATACTTAGATCAAAATGAAGTAAGTCTTGAGAAACAACTTCAAAGATAATTATTAATGTTCTTTCCCTAAAGCTGGAGATTTTTGAGTAAATTTTAGAACGTGCAACATTGGAAAGCATATTAAAGGCTCTATTACTTAGAAATCTTCATATCCTTCCTGAATGAGACCACTCTTTATCTCTACACAGTTTTATCAGCAGTAAAGGGTGGGAGACTGGGGAGATTTTGACCACTTATCTCTATTGACTGGAAATGCCATATTCCTCTAACAGCACATTCTGATTCTCCTTTGCATTCCCTCCCTGAAGAGAGGTTGGAAGGCATCAACAGATCTCCTTTCTTATCACTTAACCAGTCTCTAACTCAAGATTCTGTAGTAAGGGTGTCCTCTTACACCATCCTCTCATTTTACAAATAAGTAACTAAGAACCAAAGTGGTTACTTCACATTGATCTAGCTAGGGCTAAGGTCAGGATTAAAGCCCAGTTCAGTTAATTTCATTTCCATGTCAAGTTGCCTCAAGCAAGAAAACAGGCAATGCATTATGCATAGAACTCATTAATAGCCATTTTGAGCATTGTCTGAATACCATCAGACTATTATGAGGATTTCTTCCCAACAGCCATTCAGGATTTTATAACATTAGAAAATTTTGTCTGTAATTAAAGCCATAAAAAGCATGCATTTATGACTTTAACAGGTCGTTAAAATATACATAAGTACCACTCTTAGAAAATGCTGAGTCTTAGAGAGACTTGGAAGTCATGTATTTTTCTAAAGCATATTTAAAATTTTGCATGTTGCCAATCTTTAACGCATACTTCACTACACAGGCAGAAGGCAATCTTTACACTATCAGATTCCTAACACAGAATAAAAATTATTTGCTTTATTCTTTTCATGGCATTTTCTTTTATCTGAAATGATCTTTTCTGTTTGTTCCCCCTTTCAAGAATGGAAGCTTCATAACGGCAGAAATAGATTTTGCTTTTTTCAAAGTAATATTTGTTATAAATGAATGAGCCAATAAATGAATGCATGACATGTATGAGAAAAGGGGGACGTGGCCATACAATTTCCTATTAAAAATTTTAAAACTTTTACAAGATTTTGGATTGTCTTCATAGGCAAAGTAGAGGAGAGGTTAGTAACTAGTATCTGCTTACCCTTCTTTGGAAGGGAAACCACAGAAAATGACTCACAGCTTCTCCTTAGTATATGAATTCGGAAAATTCACATACCTTAACTCTCCCTGAGCATCAGACCTAAAAAACTTGGCATATTTTCTTAATCCATAACAGAATTATTACATAAATGTCTGTTTTCCTTGCATTCTGTTCTATTATTCTCACTTTCCTCCCCTTGGGATCACCAACAATAGCCAGTTTTGGACTTGGCCACCATTTTGCATCTAGCCAGTGTTGGCTGCCCAGGAAACACAAAATGATTTCCAAAATATCTGAATAAAAAATGTTCTGTAACCTTCCAGCTTTCTCTCTTTCCAAATTATAAGAAATTTTTCTGGGGTTAGTCCTTTCTTATTTGGACAAAGCTATTAATCTCTTTTTTATGCACAAATGTACAAATTAGAATCTCAGATTTTGTTTACAATGGTTTGGAAGTCATCAAACCAGACAGTCCTCCTAAAGAACTAAATGGAAATCTAGATGTTTTGTGAAACTCTAACGGTTTATTTGCTTCCAATTCTGGCACCAAATCGTCCTATGTAACAAATATAAGAACTTTGGAGATAGTTCATTTCTGCATTGAAGGTCAATTCGGGCACCAGTCATTTCACCATCTCTTTATTATTGCTATTCTTGTTACCATAAACTGTATTCTTCAGTGTTCATTATCCCACTGCACATCAAACTTCAATTCTTTTTCATTCACATACTCACAACATTACTTTCTGTTATAATACGACTTAAACACTTTGCTAACCCCTGGGGATTCCATAATGAAGATTTGTTTGGAGCGATGCTCAAGGAGTTCACAGTCGAGTAGAAAATAGATATAAGGAAACGTAATTGTAATATATTGTGAGGTGGTGCCACAACCAGTCAACAAAACGGTACATAGGAAGACTTCTCCATCGCATATATCCCTTATGTCTTTAATCCCTAGCAGAATGTGTGTGCCACACTTGTATCTACTGAAATGCCTCACATGAGAGTCATGGCTTCTCTTCCACTCCCATACTCACTATTGTCTCTCCGTTTCCACTTTTATCATAAGCGAGGGTGGGCAGGCTAACATTTAACATGTTTCTCATTCCTCTGACTTCCCAACCATTTATCCACATCCTTGTTGAGGCTTATGCCATTTTCTGGTACCCAAGGGTGACCATTATGTCCTGGTTTTCCTGGGGCATTCCCAATTTACATCTAATGTCCTGGACCCTATCAAATTTAACATTGGAATCAATTTAGTGCACATACCTCAGTTTGGATGATAAAATATAAGTTCATGGCCAGGTGCGTTGGCTCACGCCTGTAATCCCAACACTTTGGGAGGCCGAGGTGGGTAGATCTCAATATCAAGGGTTTGAGACCAGTCTGGTCAATATGGTGAAATCCCGTCTCTGCTAAAAAAAACCCAAAAATTAGCAGGGTATGGTTACATGCACCTATAGTGCCAGCTGCTTGGGAAGCTGAGGTGGAAGAATTACTTGAGTTGGGGAGACAGAGGTTGCAGTGAGCCTAGATTGCACTATTGCACTCCAGTCTGGGCAACAGAGCAAGACTCTGCCTCAAAAAAATATATATAAGCTCATTTATCTATATTTCTCTCTGTTCTATCACATTTACGAGAGTTCTTCCCTTGTAACTTTGGCACCTAGTTCTCAATATTCTGCTTCAGATCAATCTCAACCTTAGATGACTTGAGTTCAGGATAGACATTTTTTTTCTTTTTCTTTTTTTTGAGAAGGAGTTTCGCTCTTGTTGCTCAGGCTGGAACGCGATGGTGTGATCTCGGCTCACTGCAATCTCCATTTCCCAGGTTCAAGTGATTCTCCTGCCTCAGCCTCCCGAGTAGCTGGGATTACAGGCACCTGCCACCAGGCCCGCCTAATTTTTTGTATTTTTAGTAGAGATGGGGTTTCAACATGTTGGCCAGACTCCTCTCAAACTCCAGACTCAAGTGATCCACCCACCTCAGCCTCCCAAAGTGCTGGGATTAGGATAGACATTTTTAAAACTATAACCTCAAAGCTGTTTGTCTTTTTTAACTTAAATATGTTTACGAACCCTTTATATTCATAGCCCAGATATATCCTTATGGTTAAACCCTGGAAATCCTAATCTCTTCACAATCTGTTGCCCTTTCGACATCATAAATGCTAACCTCTTACTCTCTAACCACAATTTCCTACTATTTCCATTATCTTACCCTACTATGTCTTCATGCCTCTTTTCTCTACTAATTTATTATGAATTATCAATTTCTTGTCCTCTTGATAGTCTCTATCTCAGAAAGTATCCTGATTTTCAGGTTTAAGCAGTCTGTAACTATATTTTTATTGTGCAAACCCACAAATATTGATACTGTCTCTGAGGTCTGCACCCAGTCCTTTCTTTATTCCTAGCTTATAGCTGTGGGTCTTTTTTGGAAAAAATTTGTGATAACTAACTTTCCACGCTTACTCATAATTTTTTTTCACAGTCATCTATACTCTATCCTCTAGAAAAATGCTGAGATACCATACTTGACGCTCACAAAAATTCTTCAAACTGTCATTTTGATGCCCAGCTACCTATATCCTAAAAATTTACTCCATCATTCTGCTTTTCACATAGAAAATCCCTCCTCTGCTGTAATTTTTTTCTCAGTAAAATAAAAAATACCTATGTCTCTTTGAACCATAAACAAAAATAAGAAACATACAATTTTTCTTTATCCACAGATTATATATAATAATGAATACAATATATATTATATATAATTGTATGTATAATAATGTATATAATTCATAATTATATATATATATATATATAAACTCTACCTAAACAGCACTAGCATTCCATTTTTAATCTGTTCAAAGGCCATATTATAGTTTGAATGTTTGTGCTCCCTAAAAATTTATGTGTTAAAATTCTAATTCCCAAAGTGGCTTATCTATCACATTAAGAAATGGGGTCTTTGGCAGGGTATTAGATCCTGAGGACAGAGAGTGGGTTAATGTCCTTGTTAAAGGGGTCCTATATATTACTGCCTCAATTTCAGGACTCATTATTGGTCTGTTCAGGGATTCAATTTCTTCCTGGTTTAGTCTTGGGAGGGTGTATGTGTCCAATAACATGTCTATGTCTTCTAGATTTTCTAGTTTATGTACTTAGAGATGTTCATAATATTCTCTGACAGTTGTTTGTATTTTTGTGGGGTCAGTGGTAATATCCCCATTGTTGTTTCTGATTGTGTTTATTTGAATCTTTTTTCTTTATCAGTCAAGCTAGCAGTCTATTTATTTTATTTAAAAAAAATAGCTCCTGGATTCATTGATTTTAAAATTTTTTGTGTGTCTCTTTCTCTTTCAGTTCAGCTCTAATTTTGGTTATTTCTTATCTTCTGTTAGTTTTAGTATTTGCTTGCACTTGGTCCTCTAGTTCTTTTAGTTGCAATGTCAGTTGTTAACTTGAGAGCTCTCTAACTTTTTGATATGCTTATTTTAGTGCTATAAATTTCCCTCTTAATACTGCCTTAGCTGTGTCCCAGAGATTCTGGTACATTCTCATTAGATTCAAAAAACACACACTGGGATCTTTCAGAGGGTGGAGGTTGGGGGAAGAGACAGAATGAGAAAAAATAATTAATGAGTACCACGCTTAATATATGGATGATGAAATAATCTGTACAACAAACCCCCATGAACCAATTTTACCTATGTAGAAAACTTACACTTGTACTCATGAACTTAAAACTTAAAAAAAAAAAAAGGGTTTCTTGGCGCCACTACGCGCGGGAAGATGGCGGAGCCGGTTAGCAAGTCCGTGCTGTTTGTGTGTCTGGGTAACATTTGTCGATCACCCATTGCAGAAGCAGTTTTCAGGAAACTTGTAACTGATCAAAACATCTCAGAGAATTGGGTCATTGACAGTGGTGCTGTTTCTGACTGGAACGTGGGCCGGTCCCCAGACCCAAGAGCTGTGAGCTGCCTAAGAAATCATGGCATTCACACAGCCCATAAAGCAAGACAGATTACCAAAGAAGATTTTGCCACATTTGATTATATACTATGTATGGATGAAAGCAATCTGAGAGATTTGAATAGAAAAAGTAATCAAGTTAAAACCTGCAAAGCTAAAATTGAACTACTTGGGAGCTATGATCCACAAAAACAACTTATAATTGAAGATCCCTATTATGGGAATGACTCTGACTTTGAGGCGGTGTACCAGCAGTGTGTCAGGTGCTGCAGAGCATTCTTGGAGAAGGCCCACTGAGGCAGGTTCGTGCCCTGCTGCGGCCAGCCTGACTAGACCCCACCCTGAAGCCCTGCGTTTCCCAGTCAGTGTGTAATGTTCCAGAGCCCAAAGTACCAGCTCTTTGTTCAGCTGACTTACTGTTTCTTACCTTAAAAAATAATTGGAGATGAAAATCAGCTGTGATTGGCAGAAGAATAAATAAAAACCTTGGATTCAGACAGTTTATGGGGTATATCACGCCTTCTTAGACGAGCTGAACATCTCACTTTGCCCCAGTTACAAAAATAGTTGAACAAACAACATAAAATACAATGAAGGAAAACCTCACTTGAAGGCCCAGGTCAACATCTAAGCCCTCTGAGACTT
>CAUYQU010050295.1:0-62923 GCA_963574635.1 Cheracebus regulus | reverse complement strand
GTTCCCTGAAGGAAAGTCTCACTCATTCTAAATAGCCTCATCTCCTTACAGACAGCCTGGCACAGAGGTGGGTGTCAAGCTGTAGAGCTGAACTAGGTGCTTCACTGCATCAGTCTCCACCCCTTCCAGACTTCCTGCTTTTCTAGAAAACGTTGCACAGGACTTGTTCTGAGTAAGGGAGGTAATATCTCTCAAGTTCATTCATCTTACAGATATTTCCTGAGCACGTTCTGCATTTGCATCTCCTGCTCTAGTGAGTTTAGAAGTCCAACCGTCTCCTTGCTCTTTCCCTCTGCATACAGTCAGTGAGCCTCTTCTTTTCTGGCCAGGTACTGAGCAATTTTTTTTTTTTTCAGACAGAGTCTCAGTATGTTGCCCAGGCTGGAGTGCAGTGGCTAGATTTTGGCTCAGTGCAACCTCTGCCTCTCGGGCTCAAGCAGTCCTCCCACCTCAGCCTCCAGAGTAGCTGGGACTACAGGTGCACGCTCCACACCTGGCTAATTTATGTATTTTTTGTAGAGGCAGGGTCTTTCTGTGTTGCACAGATTGGTCTCAAACTCCTAAACTCCTTCGAAAAGTGCTAGTATTACAGGCATGAGGCACTGCTCCCAGCCCTCTTTTATTCTTTTTTTTTTTTTTTTTTTTTTGAGATGAAGTCTCATTCTGTTGCCCAGGCTGGAGTGCAGTGGCCTGATCTCAGCTCACTGCAACCTCTGCCTCCTGGGTTCAAGAGATTCTCCTGCTTCCACCTCCCGAGTAGCTGGGACTACAAGCACATGCCACCACACCTGGCTAATTTTTTGTATTTTTAGTAGAGACAGGATTTCACTGTGTTGGCCAGAATGGTCTCCATCTCCTGACCTCGTGATCCGCCTGCCTCAGCCTCCCAAATTGCTGGGATTACAGGTGTGAGCCACCACACCCAGACATTTTTTTTTTTTTTTTTTTTTTTGGAGATGGCGTCTTGCACTGTCGCCTGGGCTGGTGTGCATTGGCACAATCTCGGCTTGCTGCAACCTCACCCTCCCGGGTTCAAGTGATTCTCTCGTCTCAGCCTCCCGGGTAGGTAAGATTACAGGCGCCCACTGCCACATCCAGCTAATTTTTTCTATTTTTAGTAGAGATGGGGTTTCACTATGTTTGCCAGGCTGGTCTCGAACTCCTGACCTTGTGATCCACTCACCTTAGCCTCCTAAAGTGCTGTGATTACAGGCTCAAGCTACCATGCCCGGCTAATTTTGTATTTTTTTTTAACTGTTGAGTGTCTTCTAATAATTTTGTATTTTTAGTAGAGACGGGGGGCGGGGGTTCTCCACATTGGTCAGGCTGGTCTCGAACTCCCGACCTCAGGTGATCTGCCCGCCTCCAGCTCCCAAAGTACTGGGATTACAGGTGTGAGCCACCGCATCCAGCCTTTTCTTCTTTTTATTCATCATTTTGTAAAATTTTTCCAGGGTGGCTGGGCGCAGTGGCTCATGCCTGTAATCTCACCACTTTGGGAGGCTGAGGGGGGCAGATTACTTGAGATCAGGAGTTCGAGACCAGCCTGGCCAAATTGGTTAAACCCCATCTCGAATCAAAAAAATAGAAATCAGTTGGGTGTGTTGGTGCACACCTGTAATCCCAGCTACTTGGGAGGCTGAGGCACAAGAATCACTTGAATCTGGGAGGCAGAGGTTGCAGTGAGCCGAGATTGTGCCACTGTACTCCACCCTGGAAAACAGAGTAAGCGTCTGTCTTAAAAAAAAAAAAAAAAAAATTCCAGGGTGGATATTATCTCATCTTTCAAATTTCTTGTACACTGTGATTTGTCCTTGAGGATTTTGTATCTTATTTTCTAAGTAAAGTTAGTTTTAAAAAGGACTAATGTTTATTGTGTCAAATACAAAATTACAACAGATTTAAAGCGCTCCATTGGATTTTTTTTTTTTTTTTTTTTTGAGATGGAGTCTCACTCTGTCACCCAGGCTGGAGTGCAGTGGCGTGATATCAGCTCACTGTAACCTCTGTCTCCAGGCTCAAGCGATTCCCCTGCCTCAGGCTTCTGAGTAGATGGGATTACAGAAGCCCACCACCACACCCAGCTCATTTTTGTATTTTTAGTAGAGACGGGGTTTCACCATATTGGTCAGGCTGTTCCCAAACTCCTGACCTCAGGTGATCCACCCACCTTGGCCCCCCAAAGTACTGGGATTACAGGTGAGTCACCACACCCAGCCTGGATTTTTTAAAAAACTATTACTATTTTTTTCACCTGTGGTCTCAGCTACTCTAGAGGCTGAGTAGACAAAATGCAATAATCTCAAGACAATATTTTCTATTTAAGCTTCCTTCTAAATATTTAGGAGTTTTACATTTTTCTTTCTTTTGGAGACAGGGTCTCATTCTGTCACCCAGGCTGGAGTGCAGTGGTGCAATTAGGGCTCACTGCAGCCTCAATCTCCTGGACTCAAGTGATCCTCCCACCTCAGCCTCCTGAATAGCTGGGACTCTAGGTGTATGCCACTTTGCTGGGCTCATTTTTGTAGGGACAGATGGCTGTCTTTAATTTTTAAATTATTTTTAATTTTTGACCTGTCAGCAGGAAGTAAAGATGAGATCTTCCTATGTTACACAGGGTGGTCTCGAGCTCCTGGGCTCAAGCACTCCTCCCACCTCAGCCTCCCAAAGTGCTGGGATTACATGCTTGAGCCACATCGCCCAGGCTTTTTTTTTTTTTTTTTTTTTTACAACTGGGTCTCTCTGGTGTTCCCGGGCTGGAGGGCAGCAGTTATTCACAGGCATGACCGTAGCTCACTGAAGCCTTGATCTCCTTGCCTCAAGTGACCCTTCTGTCTCAGCTTCCCAAATAGCTGGGACCACAGGAGAGCACCACTGCATCTGGCCTGATCGGGCCTGATTGTTTGTTTTTGTTTTTGAGATGGAGTCTTATTTTGCTGCCAAGGGTGGAGTGCAGTGGATGACCTCTGCTCATTGCAACCACTGCCTCCTGGGTTCAAGTGATTCTCCTGCCTCAGCCCCCCAAGTAGCTGGGATTACAGATGCATGCCACCACACCTAGCTAATATTTGTATTTTTAGTAAGACAGGGTTTCACCATGTTGGCCAGGCTGGTCTTCAAGTCCTGACCTTGTGATCCACCTGCCTCGGCCTCCCAAACTGCTGAGATTACAGACATGAGCCACTGCGCCTGGCCTTGTTTTTTGAGATGGGAGTTTTGCTGTGTCACCCAGGCTGGAGTGCAGTGGCATGATCTTGGCTCACTGCACCTCCTCCTCCTCCTGGGTTCAAGCGATTCTTCTGCCTCAGCCTCCTGAGTAGCTGGGATTACAGGCACATGCCATCACACCTGGCTAATTTTTATATTTTTAGCAGAGTTGGAGTTTCTCCCTGTTGGTCAAGTTGGTCTCGAACTCTCGACCTTAGGTGATCCACCTGCCTTGGCTTCCCAAAGTGCTGGGATTACAGGCATGAGCCACCACACCCGACCTCATCCACTAAATTCTCAAAGTGTCTCCTTATCATTGTCTCTATTAAAGATGCCCCATATGGATCACGAGGTCAGGAGTTCGAGACCAGGATAGCCAATATGGTGAAACCCCATCTCTACTAAAAAATACAAAAATTAGCCCGGTGTGATGGCACATGCCTGTAGTCCCAGCTACTCGGGAGGCTGAGGCAGAAGAATCGCTTGAACCCGGGAGGTGGAGTTTGCAGTGAGCCAGGATCATGCCAGGGCACTCCAGCCTGGGCAATAGAACAAGACTCCATCTCAAAATAAAAAGAAAAAATATATATATATTCCCCACAAATTTCCAAAATGCCCCTAGAGGGTGCCTGAGAGCCACTGCCCTAGGTGCCTCTCCTCAAACACCTAGGCCTCACTGCAGGTGGCCACTAGGGGCATACTAGGTGGCCACAATCGCATTCCTGTCCCCTAACTTGAAAAAGAGTTAGCTAAGGCCTGGTGCAGTGGCTCAAGCCTGTAACCCCCTTTTTTTTTTTTTTTGAGACAGAGTCTCTCTCTCAAGCCCAGGCTGCAGTGCAATAGCACAATCTCAGCTCACTGCAACCTCTGCCTCCCAGATTCAAGTGATTCTTGTGTCTCAGCCCCCCAAGTAGCTGGGATTACAGGCCCCTGCCACCACGCCTGGCTAATTTTTGTATTTTTAGTAAAGATGAGGTTTCACCATGTTGGCCAGGCTGGTCTCAAAATCTTGACCTCAGGTGATCCACTCACCTTGGCCTCCCAAAGTGCTAGGATTACAGGCGTGAGCCACTGTGCCTGGCCAACCACATCATTTTAAGAAGCTGAGGCAAGAGGATCCCTTGAGGCCAGGAGTTCAAGACCAGCCTGACCAACACAGGAAGTCTCTTGTCTTTACACATTTTTTTTTTTTGGTAGACAAGGGGTTGCCCACGCTGATCTCAAATTCCTTGACTCAAGCAATCTGCCCCCCTTGGCCTCCCAAAGTGCTGGGATTACAGGCATGAACCACCTCTCCACTGGCCACATGCTGGAATCACCTCCTCCAACAGGCCACACTCCGTCTTGCCACTTCTGTCCCCTCTGCCTTGAACCCTTTCTTCTTCCCACTGTCTTGTAAAAAAGCCTGTCTTGTACTCAAGCCTCAGCCTTAGTACTACCGTCATCAGAACCATTTTCCTGACACCCCTGACTGGATGTTAGGCGCCCCTACTATGCACTCTCCAATTCACACATTCAACAAATATTAATTGGATATCTACCATGTGCCCGTCACTGTTCTCAATTCTGGGATACAGCAATGAATACGATGATAAAGGGGGTTATGAAATTTATGTTGTAGTGAGGGTGGTAGACAAAACAAAAAACAAACACACAAAAACAGATTTCAAATGATAGCTAAGAAGAAAAATAAAGTGGGCCAGGCACAGTGGCTCACGCCTGTAATCCCAGCACTTTGGGAGGCCAAGATGACAGATTATTGAGGTCAGGAGTTCAAGACCAGCCTGGACAACATGGTGAAACCCCATCTCTAGTAAAAATACAAAAATGAGCTAGGCCTGATGGCCTGTATTCCCTGCTACTCAGGAGGCTAAGGCGGAATGCTTGAACTCAGAAGACAGAAGTTACAGTGGGCCAAGATCACATGACTGCAGTCCAGACTAGGTGACTAGGTGACAGAGCAAGACTCCATCTCACAAAAAGAAAGAAAAGAAAGAAGGAAAACAGAAATAGCAAGTTAGAGTGTTGGAGCAGTGTGAGTGAGATGGACAGTGGTAAAACGTGACCCTGGAGAAGGAAGTTAGTGGCCAGATTGTGTCTTGGTGGCCACTAAGGAATCTGAATTTTGTTCTAAGACAGAAATTCACTGTAGAGTTTGGTGCAAGGGAAATGACAAGATCAGATATGTATTTTTACCATTTTATTTATTTATTTTTGAGACAGTCTTGCTCTGTCGCCCAGGCTGGAGTGCAGTGGCGCTGTGATCTTGGCTCACTGCAACCTCCACTTCCCGGGTTCAAGTGATTCTTCTGCCTGAGCCTCCCAGGTAGCTGGGATTAAAGGCACGAATCACCAAGCCCAACTAATTTTTGTATTTTTAGTAGAGATGGGGTTTCACCATATTGGCCAGGCTGGTCTTGAACTCCTGACCCCAAGTGATCCACTCGCCTCAGCCTCCCAAAGTGCTGGGATTACAGGCGCAAGCCACCATGCTCAGCCCAGATGTGTATTTTTAAAAGATCACTTTGGCTGCTGAGTAGAAATCAGACTGTAGGAGGCAAGTGTGGAGGGAGACTAGCATTCAATTACAGCCCCTTCTTTCAGCAGCCCAACTCTTCCCCACAGCTTAGCCTAGTTAAGGCTTATTCTTTCAGAATTCAGCCTGGATGTCACTTTTAAGAACCTCGCGCCTTGGCTGGGCGTGGTGGCTCACGCCTGTAACCCCAGCACTTTGGGAGGCCGAGGCAGGTGGATCACGAGGTCAGGAGTTCAAGACCAGACTGGCCAACATGGTGAAATCCTGTCTCTACTAAAAAATACGAAAATTAGCTGGGCATGGTGGCTTGTGCCTGTAATCCCAGCTACTAGGGAGGCTGAGGTAGGAGAATTGTTTGAACTGGGACCCGGGTGTGCAGAGGTTGCAGTGAGCCGAGATCGCACCACCGCAATCCAGCCTGGGCTACAGAGTGAGACTCCATCTCAAAAAAAAAAAAACCAACCTCGCCCCATGCCGCCCCAACCCCACACCTCTTGTAACACAAACTCATAGCCCGCTCATCTTTGTCACTTTCTTTCTCCCCTTTTTTTCAGACAGTGTCTTTATCCTCCAGGCTAGTCTCGAACTCCTGGGCTCAAGCGATCTTCCCCGCCTCAGCCTCCCGAGTAGCTCCTTTGTCATTCTTATCACTGTTGTGATTAATTGTACAAATGGCTTAATGGCAGTTATAGCGCCCAGCTCATCAAAGGCAGTGGCAGGCCAATCGTCAGCGGTTAGGGTAGGGACCAGTCCGTCCAGGCTCCCATCTGCAGCCCCAGTGCGCATCCCGACTCCGGAGCTAGTCGCCGCGCTCCGGGAACGTTTGTCACATGTCTGTAGAATGCATGAATTATATAACCTTCTTTCCACTCCACCCCTCAAAAAGCAAGTGGATCCAAGTACTTGAAGATTTTTTTTTTTTTTTAGACGGAGTTTCACTCTTGTTGCCCAGGCTGGAGTGCAATGGCGTGATCTTAGCTCACCGCAATATCCGCCTCCCGGGTTCAAGCAATTCTCCTACCTCTGCCTCCCTAGTAGCTGGGGATTACAGGCATGCGCCACCGCGCCCGGTTAATTTTTTGTATTTTTAGTAGAGATGGGTCTATGTTTTTGGCCAAGCTGGTCTCGAACTCCCGACCTCAGGTGATCAGCCCGCTTCACCCTCCCAAAGTACTGGAATTACAGGCGTGAGCCACCGCGCCCAGCCGAACTTGAAGATTTTATAATCTCTTCTTCATTAGTAAAATATAGCTATCCTTACCAGTAAAAATCATAATGATGGTGAAAAAGATTAAGTGCGAAGGCAGGGAGGGTACAGCTAAAATCCAAAGGGCGAAATGTTTACAACGCCTACCGTCGGCGAAGAGAAACAGCAACCCCAGTCGGAGCAAAAAGAAATCCCACCGCAGCCTGCAAAGGCGCGTGGGCGGGACTGGAGCCTGGTGCCCAGCGCAGTAGGTGCGGAAACCAGGAAGCAGCCTCACCAGCCTCAACCGCGAGAAAAGCAGCCCCGGGGAGGCGGGGCGGGGCATCACTCCGAAGGGAATGGCCACTCGCCCAGAGGCGGGACTCAGAAGCCCTCCCAAGTCTCATTGGTCTAATTGGAGACGGACAACCTCGCTGACCAGCCATAGCCAAGATGGGGCGCATGCGTATTTGGAAAGGGAGAAAGCGCCGAACACCGGAACCACGCATGCGTCTCAGCGTTTTCGCGCCAGCACGCCGGTAGTGGATAGGGGAGATCGCATTCCCACAGAGAGTCCTGCCCACCGAAGCTCAGCAGGATTCCTAAGCTGCTTCTTTAGAGAGCCTCGGGTTAGGGAACGTCCTGTTCCCAGAAGCTGCCCCGTGGGAATCCCAACGTCCACCGCCTCCTACTTAATGTTTCGTCCTGGCCGCGCCCCATCCCTTCCTGATGTTGGGTTGTTATGATGGTGAATTATTCACGAAGTCTTGCAGCCTGACGCCATCTCTGGGCAGTGCTTCCCCCTCCTCCCTGGCTTCCTTGGAGGGTACCACGTTGCCCCTACAAGCATAGGGTCCTGAAGCTGTTTACAAGGCCCCACTCTGCTGCTTTAGTATCTTAACGAGTGTTTGTTGACGACCTACTGTTCGACTCAGCGGAATGAGCACGTTCCTGATCTTGGGACCTTACATTCTATGGGACGATGCAAACATATAAACAAAAAATAATTGTAGATAGTGATATATGCTCAAAACATGGCTATGTGGCCAGGCGCAGTGACTCACACCTGTAATTCCAGCGCTTTGGGAGGCCGAGGCAGGCGGATCACTTGAGGTCAGGAATTCGAGGCCAGCCTGCCCAACGTGGAGAAACCCCATCTCTACTAAAAATACAAAACAGCCTGGTGGGCGTGGTGGCAGGCGTCTGTACGCCTAGCTACTTGGAAGGCTGAGGCGGGAGAATCGCTTGAACCCGGGAGGCGGAAGATTGCGGTGAGCCCAGATCGCACCACTGTATTCCAGCTCTTGATAGAGCAAGACCCTGAAATTAGGTGACAGCACCGGCTATCGGGGCCAAGGGTTTCGTGCTTGGCAAAGCAAATGCAAACGTCCTTGTGTCGTGAGACAATTTGGCTGAAACAGAAAGTGTGCTATAGTCTCTGAGAGCTTGGAGATGATTCTGAATACAATGGGAAGCCATTAAATTGAGGCAGAGCCTTGATATGACATGCTTTATCATCATGTTACTGGTGGAGAATGGATTGTTGGGGAAAGTGAAAGATTGAGAGGTTGTGGAGAGAGGGTGGCTGGAACTAGGTAGCTGGCGAGGTGGTGGGACGTGGATGAATTCAGGATAGGATTGGCTGTGTTGGGTATGGGAAAAGAAGTCACAATGCTGGCTAAGCTTTTGGAATGTGCAAGTGATAATGGAGGTGCCATTAATTGAGATGGAAACAGTGGAAAAATAACAGGTGCTGGGGTGGGAATCAAGAGTTCAGTTGTGGCCACGTTGAATCTGAAATGCCCATTAGACGTCCAAGCAGATATGCTGAGTTGGATGGTGCTCATGAGAGGTCAAGGCTGGAGTTACGCATTAACACAGAGAAAGATGGTATTTAAAGCCAGGGACCTTAGTAGTAGGGCCACCTACAGAAAAAGTGGAGGTAAGAAAGAAGGGTTAGGTGAGGGTCCTGGGCCCCTCCACTGTTACCCAGTTCAGCAGGATAGAGTAGAAGAGCCAATTTTTCCTGCTTCAAAGGGAAGCATTTAAGAAGGTGCTGATTATGGGATTCATTGCTGCCTTGAGGTCAAGTGAGGTGCAGGAAGAGAAATGATCCTGGGTCTGACACCACTTTGGTCACTGAATTTTTTTTTTTTTTTTGAGACGAAGTCTAGCTCTGTCACCCAGGCTGGAGTGCAGTGGCGTGATCTTGGCTCACTGCAACCTTGAACTCCTGGGTTCAAGCAATTCTCTGCCTCAGCCTCCCGAGTAGCTGGTATTACAGGCGCCCGCCACTGTGACCACCTAATTTTTGTAGTTTTAGTAGAGACAGGGTTTCACCATCTTGGCCAGGCTGGTCTCTTTTTTTTTTGAGATGGAGTTTCGTTCTTGTTGCCCAGGTTGGAGCGCAGTGGTGGCGCAATCTTGGCTCACTACAGCCTCTGCCTCCTGAGTTCAAGCAATTCTGCCTCAGCCTCCCAGTAGCTGGGATTACAGGCCACTGCCACCACACCCAGCTAATTTTTGTATTTTTAGCAGACACGGGGTTTTGCTATGTTGGCCAGGGTGGTCTCAGTCTCAGCTGATCTGTCTGTCCACCTGGGCCTCCCAAAGTGCTGGGATTACAGGCATGAGCCAGTGTCCTTGAACTCATGACCTCGTGATCCACCTGCCTTGGCCTCCCAAAGTGGTGAGATTACAGGCGTAAGCCATGGCGCCTGGCTGTCACTGAAAATTTTGTTTAGAGCAATGGTTGGGGAAAGACGGGAAGGAGTCTGATGGGAGTGGGCGAGGAGAGAAGGTTTAAGATTCTCTCATTAAGGATGTTTAAGAGTAGAGAAAATAAAGAGAAAACCTATTGCTAAGAAAAGGAGCAGTGGCCGGGCGCAGTGGCTCACGCCTGTAATCCTACCACTTTGAGAGGCTGAGGTGGGTGGATCACCTGAGGTCAGGAGTTCAAGACCAGCCTGACCATCATGGTGAAACCCCATCTAAAAAAAAAAAAAAGAAAAGGAGCCGTGGTTGGAGAGTATCTTAACAGTTTCTTTGGGTTTTTTTTTTGAGAGAGTCTTGCTCTGTAGCCCAGGCTGGAGTGCAGTGGCATGATCTTGACTCACTGCAACCTTCGCCTGCTGGGTTCAAGTGATTCTCCTGCCTCAGCCTCCTGAGTAGCTGGGACTACAGGCATGCGCCATCACGCTTGGCTAATTTTTTGTAGTTTTAATGGAGACGGGGTTTCACCAGATTGGCCAGGCTGGTCTCAAACTCCTGACCTCGTGATCCACCTGCTTCCACCTCCCAAAGTGCTGGGATTACAGGCATGAGTCAACATGCCCAGCACTTTCGTTTTTTTCGAGACGTGGTCTTGCTCTGTTGCCCAGGCTGTAGTGCAGTGGCTCAATCAGAGCACACTGCAGCCTGGACTTCCCAAGCTCAAGTGATCCTCTCATCTCAGCCTCCTGAGTAGCTGGGACTACAGGCATGTGCCACCAAGCCTGGCTAATGTTTTTTTTTTTTTTTTTTTTTGTATAGACAGGGTCTCACTATGTTGCCAGGGCTGATCTTGAATTCCCAGACTCAAATGATCCTCTTGCCTCGGCCTCCCAAAGTGCTGGGATTACAGGCGTGAGCCACCGTACCCAGACCTGAACGAGTTTTCTTAAATATGAGAGACACTAGAACAAATTTCATTGGTGATAAAGAATGATCCAGAAAAGAAGGGGAAAACTGAAATTTATTGAAGGCTTATATAGTGTTAAGAGCTTTACAAACATTCTGCCTTCACAATGTTTAATGGATCAGGCAGTTGGGGCTACTATAGCTTGCCCGAGTTCATGCAGCTAGAGGTGGCAGAGCTGAGAGGCCACCTAAATCTTTCAGACTCTCCGTGCCTGCCTTACCACCCCATTTCGTAGGCACACATCTGCCCCTGCTTAAACACCTAGGCCATGCCTTTGTCCCGACCATTGTGCCCTTGCAAATCAGAAAGAGCCACTCTCGTGCTGGGGGACAGGCATTGGTTTTCCTCCTCCAGGGCTATAAGAGGGGCATCTCCCCAACAGCCTGAATACCCATGCAGCACAGGACAGAAGCTCTCCCAGTCCAGAGCAGCAGAGGCAAGCAGCAGGAGACCCCAGAGGTAGGAGGGAAAGGGACACTTTGGGGAGTATACAGCAGGTTTCTTTTTGTGCCAGCCAGTGCAAGAGGATGCTGGGGGCTTCTGGTCCCAACCAGCTGGTGCCTGTGGCCCTAGCATTCATCTGGATGTGTTCAGTGTGACAAGCAGCCCAGGTCAGAGCCCAGTCTCCCTGCTGCCCCCGTTGAGGCTGAGGCTGTGGGGGCGGGTACCACGCTCCAGCCTTCGGCCAGACAGGAGACGCCTCAGGGAAGAGCCAGAGCTCAGATCTCCACAGCTGCGAAGGTGAAGGCTCTCTCGTCCAGGCCGGCCCCATGGGCTCCGGGGCACCTGGACAGGGACACAAGAGAGGGCATCATCAGTCAGGCCCAACCTGAAGCTCCACACTTTCCCAGACATCTTTCCTGCTTCCCTGAATTCCTACCTGCTTATGTCCATGAGCTCCAGTCCCACTGGGGTCTGGGGTTTTCCTGGACATCTGGAGGAAACGAGTGACCAGGCCCCGACCTGGCCAGCTGCCCTTCAGGTCCCCCAGGGAGTGGGCAGGTGCAGGACCTGAGGGCAGGGGAACTTTTTGGAAGGTGGGCACAGGGCGCCGTTTCTCGGCTGAGCGGGCACGTAGCAACTTGGGGGAAGGGCAGCGGGCTAGGCGGAAGAGGCAGGCTTCAGAGCAGAGCCCTGCAGAGAGACAGAGATAAGAGAATGGCATTGTGGGGTGGAGAGAGGGCCGGGCAGCCATGCCCAATCCCTACCCCCTGGGTGCAAACCACATGCCTGACCTGTCTCTGCAGAGGAAACAGAAGCAGCTTCTTCCTCAAGCACTTTGGTATAAAGGTCCCTGAATTCAGCTGGGGAGAAGAGAGAAAGGAAGACAGGGAGTTAGTGGGAGTGCTCTGTGGACAGACCCACCCTCCTGTGTGAACTCAAGCCCAGAGGAGCTTTTGCAGCCCCATGCTCCATCCCCAGTCAAAGGGCCAGCATCTCTGTTCACGTTAACAAGCAACTAGATGGTGCAATCCACCAAGACAGGGACTGCAGTGGTGCTCAGCACCTGGTGTGCAGTGCCGAGCGTTCCCCAGTACCACTGTTTTTTTTGAGACAGTCTCACTCTGTTGCCCAGGCTGGAATGCAGTGGTGTGATCTCGGCTCACTGTGACCTCCACCTCCCAGGTTCAAGTGATTCTCCTGGCTCAGCCTCTCTAGTAGCTGGGATTATAGGTGTGCACCACTACGCCTGGCTAGTTTTTGAATTTTTAGTAAAGACAGGGTTTCATCATGTTGGCCAGGCTGCTCTTGAATTCCTGACCTCAGGTGATCCGCCGGCCTTGGCCTCCCACAGTGCTGGGATTGCAGGCGTACACCCCTAGCCACTATCTCCTTTCTCAGCTTCTTTGAGTACAATGCCTGTGGCTGAAGTACTATTTTTATACTTTTTTTTTTTTTGAGATGGAGTCTGTCTCTGTTGCTAAGGCTGGAGCGCAGTGGCATGATCTTGGCTCACTACAACCTCCGCCTTCCAAGTTCAAGCGATTCTCCTGCCTTAGCCTCTCTTAGTAGCTGGGATTACAAGTGTGCGCCACCATACCCAGCTAACTTTTGTATTTTTAGTAGAGATGGGGTTTTACCATGTTAGCCAGGCTGGTCTCGAACTCCTGCCCTCAGGTGATCCACCCACCCGTCTCCCACAGTGCTGGGATTACAGGTGCGAGCCACCTCGCCTAGCCTGAAGTACTATTATTATACATGTTTTACAATTTGGGGGCTGAAGCTTGGGGAGGACAGGTAAGTGGCCCACGCTGAGAACTTCGGAACTGGTTTCAAAAAACAAATCCTTTTGGGAGGCTGAGGTGGGTGGATCACTTGAGATCAGGAGTTCAAGACTAGCCTGGCCAACATGGTGAAACCCTATCTCTAATAAAAAATACAAAAATTAGCCAGGCATAGTCCCAGCTACTTGGGAGGCCGGGGCAGGAGAATCACTTGAACCCAGGAAACAGAGGTTGCAGTGAGCCAAGATCGTGTCACTGCACTCCAGCCTGGGTTTTAGACTCCATCTAAAAAAAAAAAAAAATCCTCCTCTTTTAGCTACTAAGCTATGCATGTTCTGTCCCGAGGAGGCGAATACCAGAGGCGTGAACTCACCCTTTCTTCCTCCTCAGGGACTTCAACAGTGCCCCAACCCTGTTAGGCATGACTGGCTACCTAACTCCCAGTGCCTACCCTCTCCTGAGCCTGGCAGTGGGGGAGGGGGCTCACCAGTGTCACTGGAGGTGGTGATGCCTGGGTCGCTGTGGGACCGTGGCAGCAGCAGCGGTTGTGGGGATGCCGGATGAGGAGGCCGGTGCCCCGGTGGGGTGAGGGAACCTGAGCTATCGCTGAAGCGACGAGTGGGGGCTCGGGTGGGAGGGGCAGCGGCTGGGCGGCCCCCTCCCCGGGGGACCCGCCTCCTCAACTCGGGGAAGCAGGGCCCCACCCAGGGTGGCCAGCCCTCCAATCGGTGGCAGCTGCGGGCAGCTGTGGGGGCACCTAGTGGGGGTGGAGCCTCAGGGGCAGAGCAGGAATAGGAGCGGGCGGCCCGTGGGGGGCGCCGTGGCAAGGGGCTTTCCTCGAAGGGGCCCCGCAAGCCACAGTCCAGGCTGAGGCAGTAGCCGGCGCGGCTGCGCTGGATGGAGCGGAAGAGCACATAGTCCACGGAGCGCACGGAGCCCTGCATCTCCAGCAGGCACGAGTCCTCCGACGGGCTAGAGCCCCCAGGGAGGTCACCGATGGCTGACAGCACCAGAGACCCGCTGTCCATGGACACTGTGGGCGGCAGGGGGCGCTGTGTAGCACCAGCCCGGCCTGGCCCTGCCCAGGCAGTTCCTCTTCTCCCAAGCCCAGCCTCTGGGGGCCACTGTGCCTCCGGCTTTATCTCAGAGGAGACAAATAAGTCCAGGGTTCCAGGATGCCACAGCCCTCCTTTGTCCCCAAACCACCAACTCCGCCTTGTTTTCCCCTTCTGTTGTCCCTACCCACTCCTGCTATCCCTGGCAGCCCCACCCTTGTCCACTCCTCCTTACACCCTGCTCACCATCCACAATGGAGGCCACTCGCTCACAGATGCAGGAGCCATCGTGAAGCTGAGGGTCAAAGAGAGTGGCCTGCAGAAGACACAGGGTCAAGGGTTCAGCCCTACACACTGAACACCTCCATGTGCTGGACAGAGCTCTGGAGACCCAGATTCGAGACCAGCCTTGTCACTTTGTACAAGTCACTTAATTGTGCAGCCTGTTTCCATGTCTGTATGGCAGAAATGATAGCTCCTATCCCGCCCACCTCACCAGGCTCTAGGGAAGATCAAAGGCAATGGCGGGTGTGCTGGTGCTGTAAAGACCTTGACCACTGTTACTATCTTTATCCAGTGGCTACAGCGTGTTCCGCTTTCCAGTTACGCCCTGGCTCCCCAGCCCACCCCAAGCCATGCTGTGCTCTCACCTGGCTGTCTCCTCGTAGCCCCATGACCGCCTCATAAGAAGGGGGGCAATCAGTAGGGTACAAGGGCACTGGGCTGTCCATGGAGCCATTGTACGTGATGCTGGCAGATGAGGAAGAGGGTCAGTGTAGGAGAAATAACTCCTACTCCACAAAGATCCCTCTCTCCAGCCATCCAGGCCCAGCCCCAGTCCCCTTCCTTAGCTCCCCCAGCAAGACCCCGCCAGGCCTTACCTTTGTGCATCGGTTTCTGAGCTGCAGGTGTACTCTGGGGGATAGTAGGGCGGTGGGGGCACAGGTGGGACAAATTCCTCCAGGTCCAGCATGGTGTGTAGGAGAGGGGCTGGAGGCAGGGACGTGCAGCCCAGAGGTCCCAGTGGGCCTGAGACTGAGCGCTCAGGGGCCAGCTGCTGGGGAGCGAGCAGGCCAGCAAGTCTGGATTCTGGGAATGCAGCTCCTCCTTGGCCCCCAAACTCCTCTCTCATCTACATTATTTTTCCTGGTCCCATCCCCTCAGATAAGGGTGAAGGAGAGCTGATTCTGGGTGAGGAAGGGAGCTTCTAGTTCTGGCCCCTCCCTCACCCGGAATCAGCTCTCCTCAACCCCATGTCCACACCCTGTACCTCCAGCTCTGGCCCTGACCACCACAAATTCCTCCTCTTTATGGTCCCACTTCCGTCCAGAAGCTCCACCTGGTCTGTGTCTTCACAGAAATGTCCACCTTTAACCTCACCTCCATCTAGGACCTTCCTTTTTTTTTTTTTTTTTGAGACAGTGCCTGACTCAGTGTCACTGGAGTGCAGTGGTGCGATCCAGCTCACTGCAACCACCACCTCCCAGGTTCAGTGACTTCCGTGCCTCCGCCTCCTGCGTAGCTGGGATTATAAGGGGATCCCACTACGCCCAGCTATTTTTTTTTTTTTTTTTTTTGAGATGGAATTTTGCTTTTGTCACCCAGGCTGGAGTACAATGGCATGATCTTAGCTCACTGAAACCACTGCCTCCCAGGTTCAAGCGAATTCTCCTGCCTCAGTCTCCCGATTAACTGAGATTTCAGGCCCCCACCACCCCACCTGGCTAATTTTTGTATTTTTAGTAGACATTGGATTTTACCATGTTGGCCAGGCTGATCTCAAACTCCTGACCTCAGGTGATATGCCCTCCTCAGCCTCCCCAAGTGCTGGAATAACAGGTGTGAGCCACCGTGCCCAGCCCAATTTTTGTATTTTTAATAGAGACAGGGTTTTGCCATGTTGGCCAGGCTGGTCTTCAACTCCTGGCCTCAGGTGATCCGCCTGCCTCAGCCTCCCATAGTGCTGGGATTACAGGCGTGAGGCCCTGTGCCCAGCCTAACCTTCTTGTCTCTACCCATCATCCAGTCCCATTCTCTAAAGCCCCTTCTCCTGGCCCCAGACCAGCATCACATACTTAACTCACTCCCTGCCATCTCCCCTTCTCTTCCTCCTCAATAAACATCCCTTCAATAGATGAGGATAATAGATAACTCAGAGCCCCTGGTGCTCAGAAGCCAGATCTGTAGCCATTGTTCCCTCAGGCCAAGTCCCAGCACACACACCCCTACCCCACCATACTTTCTTGGCCCTGGCCCCTGCTCTCTCCCTCTCACCGTGTGCACCAGGTCCAGGGAGAAGATCTGGATGCAGCAGACAATAGCAGAGAGGGTACAGATTATAGCAGCACAAATGGTGAGCCCACAGACGCTGAAGAGCAGGTTCTGGGGAAGGAAAGAGAGAGGAGGAGAGAAGTAAGGAGAGGGCTAAGTCCCACACATTATGAGCCTGTGAGTACCCCAGGAGGGGAGGCAAGAGTGAGAACCAGGGGGATGTTTGGGGGGTACAAGCTCACCTTGAGGGCCCCTCGGGCTTCATCACAGGTGGAGTTAGGGGCAACTTTCAGTTCCTGCCCCGACTCTGGACAGGGCCGAAGGAGGGGAAAAGAGGGACAGCACACACAGACCTTTCCTTCCTGAGTGGAGCAGGGAAGGTGAGGCAGCTTGGGTCAGGACAAACCCAGCTGTCCTGCACACTTCCCCCAGCCAGTTCTTTCCAGCTCTCCCTCCTCAAATCTCACCAGAGAGCACTGTTGGAAGTCTCGCGCCAGCTGAGCATTCTTACAGGAGAGAACAGAGCCAGCCATGCTAAGCATGACACAGAGCACCGAAAGCAAGGAGAAGAAGGAGATCTGGGGAAAACAGGGTACACACTCAGGGCTGGGGACCTTCATGAGTACTCTGTGCCATGGACAGAGCCCCCCCTCCTTCACAGACACTTCGTGCCCACCCGGCTGGCACCAACTGGGGAGCCAGTTTCTTTCTCGAGGCCATCAACGGGCTTCCCCTTGGGTGCTGGGCACCTGCCTCCCAGTGGGCACTGGACCCTGGCACCTACCACTAGAGTGAATGGCCGCTTCCAGGACACAATGCCAATCACCCCGGAGAACGCCAGCTGGGGACAGAGTGGGCACAGGCTCAGCCTGGCAGGGGAGGCTCCTGAGTGAACCCCTCACCACAGGATGCACCCAGCCCTGTAAGGAGGCAGAGGACCAGGAGAGGGAGGAGAGGCGAGGATGTGGACTTGCAGCTGGTGTGGAGGGTGGGGCCCGAGGAGCCTCCCCCACCCAATAGCTGTGCACCCAACTCACCGAGAATCCAGCCCAAGACGGGCAGGACCTCTTGATGCTCTCGGTGGTGGTGACGGAAGAGGCCACCATGCTGAAGGTGACCACCAGGATGCCCAGAAGCACCTGGGCCAGCCCCAGCGTGAGCAGGGCCTGCAGCCAGGGTCGGTGGAGGCGAAGGTGGGTAAGGCCCCTGGCGCTGGGCCGGCTGGTCAGCGAGCGGCTGGAGTCACTAGGCGAGGGCATCATGCCTGCCGCCCGGTGGCCTGCACCTCGCTCGGCCCTTCCAGGCGCTTGGGAGCATCTCAGAGGCGCCCAAGGTCCCGTCCTTTCTCCTCTCCACCCACCTCGCTCTAGAGCCCACCCCCTGGCCGGGTCCCCTGGGGCATAGCCAAGGGACGCCAGCTGGGGGGGGGCCCAAGCGAGGGGCGTCACGGAGGGACCGCGGACTGCTCCCTCCCCACCACGGGCACTGGACGGGCACCGTGCCCGGGGCGACGATGAGGACGCGGGGGCACCGGCTCATCGCATTTCCCTAGGGAAGAGGGGCACCGAGGAGGGCCGGTCCCGGAGTGAGGAGGGGGCGGCGGCCTGGAGCCCAGGGAGGGTGGGAAGGGTAAAAGCGGGAAGGATGGAAAAAAAGTCTAAAGAAGAGGGGAAGGGTCGGCGTGAGGGTGACTCTAGAGGCGCGGTCGGTATGCCCTCAGGGCGTCCAGTGGGATCCGGGGCCGCCTGGTGGGGAGAGGCCGCGGCGCCGCCGTCTCCTGTGTCGTCTGTCCCGCTCCCCTCCCCACCACGCTCCGCTCCCCGAGCTCTGGCTGCAGCAGGTCCGGACTAGAGGGGGATGGGAATGGGGATGGTGCGGGAGGAGGGGCGTGGCGGCGAGGGCCGGCGCGGTGCACCCCGGGAGTTGTAGTTCGGGACTGAGACCCTGTCGGGGTTGGGAGAGCCCGCGGCAGGGCGAGGCAGTTGGATCTGCCCTTCGGATGAGCGCTTCTCCAGTCCCTGACTCTCTCTGGACCCTGGCTAGGCTGCTCATGATCCACTGGGCATCCACTTGAGCCCCACCCAGCCTTTCAGGCTCCAGGCACGCGTATTCCTTGGCGTTCCCGGCAGAGGCAGCGGTTCTTCCCAGTTCATTAATGCAGAGGGGTGGGGAGCATGGCTCCCTGGCGTTTCCGGGTTTCGCGTTTCCTTGGACTTCCCACCCACTTCCTGCGCCAGCCACCCGGACTCCACTGCCCCGCCCCTCATATCTCCTAGTTTACATTAAAGTCGGGGCCGACCTTCTCGCTTCACTCCACACTCTTTTTCACAAGGCCCAATTCCCAATTAAGGTTTAGGAAACGGGATGTCAGTTCCAGTTCCACTTTCTTTTTATTTAAATAACCGAAGCAACAGCTGTCGCACAGCAGAGGGAAGCTGGGTTGGGGTGTGTAGGAGGTGTCAGCAGTGTGGCCTGATGGAGGGGGAAGAGTGAGCAGTGATAGGTCACAGTGGACTCCCCACAAGCCTGTCAGCTTCAGCAGTCATGGCCATAGGATTGGGGCACTACGGAGGAGCCATCAGGTAGTGATGTCTCCCCAGGTCCCAGAGACCTTAGGGACGGAAGCTGAGTCAGCTCCCTCAGGTGGCAGGGCCAGGGCATCCCAGTCAGGAGTCACGGGCCCCGGAAGGCATTTTCAGCAGCCCCGGCAGCTGCATTGGCAGCTGCGGTTCGCACTGCAGGGTTGGAGAACACACCAGCAGCAAATTCTTGCTGGGCCTTCTGAAAGCTGGCACCTGTGCGGCGGTACAAGGAGTGGATCTGCGAGCAGAGAACAAAGACATTACAGCACATTCCAGCCACCGGTTCCCACCCCAGCCTAACAGCATCACCATCACTCAGCAGCCTGCTGCCCAGCACACACACTCACACCCAGAAACACACATCCCAGAGGTCCAATAGCCCAGCAGCCTGGCCTGTGCCGGTTGCTCCTGAATGTTCCACCAGGCCCCTGGGGATCCATGATCTCACCCTCCAGGCCCCACCTTCAACACAGCCCTCACCCGTTTTAGCATGACAATTCCTAGCACAGCAATGCCAGTGAAGAGCAGGGCGACCAGCAGCATGAGCACAGCTACTGCCGGACTGATCTTCAGCACCTCCAGAGCAGAGATCCAGCCACTGAAAGGAGGGGAAGGATGTGCCAGCGAAGAGGGGCTCCTCAGCTTCTCCAGGAGTTTATCACCAACATCCCGTTCCTACCCTTCCCATCAGCAGTGGCTCCCCTGTCAATCTGGCAGCATTCCAAAACACCACAATACCAAACTATATCTACTCTCCTCTTAGTTTAATTCCAGTTTCTGAACCACTAGCCCTGAGCTCTCCAAGCCCTTCCAGGCACTTATCTGGGGATTCTTCTTCCTCCTTTTGACCATGGTTCTATGCCTCCTCCAGGAGGCCACCTCAGATTGGCCACATACAGCATTCTTCAATCTATACGTTGTCAAGAGTGCGGTCTGGGCTCTATTTGGATGTCTTGTATCTCATTAAACTAGTACCTCCCAAGGATTAAGACCACATTTCATTTTTCTGAACAACTCATACTCCAGCACCTAGTGCTGGCTTGGTCCAGAGGGAAAGGTGAGGGTGGATGACAGCCTCACAAACCTGAATCCCCAACCTGGGATACCAATGGCCTGGATGACAAACAGCACATCCTGGGCGAAGAAAATGAAGAAGAAAACGAAGAAATTGAATGAACTGTCACTCCTACAAAGAGGAAAAAAATGGAGAGTGTGGGAGAAGAATTAGAGCTGAAGGATAGGCAGATGTGGGACCCATCCCAGGTTCCCATCACTCTCCCACCTTACCGGAAAGCCTTATACATGGGGCGGTACCAGCAGACAAGGGAGCAGGGCGTGAAAAGAAGGATCCAGAGGATGGAGAGCCCAAAGCCCGAGCCACTGTTGGTTTCCACACAGAACTTGGCCAGGCAGGCGAGGAAGTTCAGGAGAAGAGCCAGAGTGCTGCCTAAGGGGCAGAGAAACAGGATGAGGAGTCCTTGTGGATTTCATGGAAGGCTCCTTCCCATCAATGAGTTCATCCTATAACATTCAGCAAACATGGCAGAGTGAGGAAAGGAAGGCAGCTGCCTTCATGGAGTCCTCAACGGGGGAGACAGGGCAAGCAAATCTCAATCACGTGTGATGCTCTTGCAAAGACATCTAAAGAATTCAAAAATAATAAAACAAATAACAAAAAAAATAAAAAGAAAAAGAATTGAAAATCTATTCCTGCATGGGGACAATGAAAAGTGAGGAGACGGAAAAACATTTGCTAGCAGGCTGCTGAGTTCTAAACAGAAGTGAACTGTTTGGTTCTAGGTGAGCCGACCCCAGGGCAGTTAAGAGATCTACCTGTGGCTGGGCGTGGTGGCTCACGCCTGTAATCCCAGCACTTTGGGAGGCTGAGGCAGGTGGATCATGAGGTCAGGAGTTTGAGACCAGCCTAACCAACATCGTGAAACCCTGTCTCTACTAAAAATTCAAAAATTAGCCAGGTGTGGTGGTGGGTGCCTGTAATCTCAGCTACTAGGGAGGCTGAGGCAGGAGAATTACTGGAACCCAGGAGGCAGAGGTTTCAGTGAATGACATCACACCATTGCACTCCAGCCTGTACAACAATAGCAAGACTCTATCTCAAGAAAAAAAAAAAAATTAGCTGGGTGTGGTGACATGCGTCTGTAATCCCAGCTACTGGGGAGGCTGAGGCAGGAGAATCCTGCCTTGAACCTGGAAGCAGAGATTTAAGTGAGCTGAAATAGTACCACTGCACTCCAGCCTGGGCAACAGAGCGAGACTCGGTCTCAAAAAAAAAAAGATCTACCTGTAACTTCCTCCAAAAGGCTTCTCACTACTCACACATCCAGAGGTAGTACATGGTGGATACAGTCTTCTGAAATTCTTGGGGGATCTCCATGGAGATGTCCTGGAAAAAGCAGGGCTGAACTGGGCAAAAAGAAGGTAGAGGGGGCCAATTGTTCTGTCGAGCTGTAAGGCACAAAAAAGAACAGGGGACCCCAGAAGTGAGACAGAGACCAACAGAGGAAGCACTCCCTCTTCCTTCCATCCCTGGATCCCCTCTCTTTTTCTTTTCTTTTTTTTTTTGAGACAGGGTCTCACTCTGTCATTCAGGCTGGAAGGTAGTGGTATGATCACAGTTCACTATAGCCTCAACCTCCTGGGCTCAAGCAACACTCTCACCTCAGCCAGTAGGTTTTTTTTTTTTTTCCTGAGAAAGAGTTTTGCTCTTGTTGCCCAGGCTGGAGCGCACTGGTGGTGCGATCTTGGTTCACTGTAACCTCTGCCTTCCAGGTACAAACGATTCTCCTGCCTTGGCCTCCTGAGTAGCTAGGATTACAGGGATGTGCCACCACATCTGGCTAATTTTTGTTTTGTTTTGTTTTGAGATGGATTCTCACTCTGCCACCAGGGTGGAGTGAAATGGCGAGATCTCAGCTCAGACTCCCTGGTTCAAGCAATTCTCCTGCCTCAGCCTCCTGAGTAGTTGGGATTACAGGCACGCACCACCACATCCAGCCAATTTTGTATTTTTAGTAGAAATGGGGTTTCACCATGTTGGCCAGGATGGTCTCTATCTCCTGACATTGTGATCTGCCTGCCTCGGCCTCCCAAAGTGCTGGGATTACACGAGTGAGCCACCACACCTAGCCAATTTTTGTATTTTTAGTAGAGATGGGATTTTGCCATGTTGGCCAGGCTGGTCTTGAACTTCTGACCTCAGGTGAGCCACCGGCCTCGGCCTCCCAAAGTGCTGGGATTACAGGCATGAGCCACTGTGCCCGGCTGTGCACCTCAACTTCTTGAGGAGCTAAGACTACAGACAGGCACCATCATGCCCTGCTGATTTTTTTCTTTAATGTTTTGGAGGCAGAATCTCACTGTTGTTCAGGTTGGTCTATAACTCCTGAGCTCAAGCAAGCTGCCTGTCTCGGACTCCCAACAGGCGTGAGGCACCACACCCAGCCCAAGATCTTCTCTTTTATCTCCAATTTAGGGTCCAAGGAGACAAGGGAGAGTGAAAATAATACTAAGTGTGGCGGGGCACAGTGGCTCACGCCTGTAATCCCAGCACATTGGGAGGCCGAAGCGGGCAGATCATGAGGTCAGGAGTTCGAGACCAGCCTGACCAACATGGTAAAACCCCATCTCTACTAAAAACACAAAAATTAGCTGGGCGTGGTGGTGCATGCCGGTAATCCCAGCTACTCAGGAAGCTGAGGCAGGAGAATCGCTTGAACCCAGGAGGTGGAGGCTGCAGTGAGCCGAGATCATACCCAGGAGGTGGAGGCTGCAGTGAGCCGAGATCATACCACTGTATCCAGCCTGGTGACAGAGCAGGAGTCTGTCTCAAATAAATAAATAAATAAATAAAATAATAATACTAAGTATTTATTACTATTTAAAACATTGAAGCACCATATCAAGCAGTTCACATATATGATCTTGTTTAACCTTCACAACAATCCTGTCAATTAGATGCAAACATGGTTTTCATTTTATAAATAGGGAAATGGAGGCACTCGAGATTAAGCTTCCCTAAAAGCTCATGGTTAGTAACCCCAAAATTCAAACTCACCAGTCTGACTCCAGAGCCCAGGCTCTTAAGACCTGTTTTTGCTCCTCCCAAACACTCAGGTGCTCCTTCCCACCCTACTACTTACTAGTAGTACCCCCCAGGGCAGCATGCTGCAGCTCTCGCTCCCTTCGGTCCAACTCCTCTGCCTTCCGGTTGAGCTCCTCCTGTTTCTTTAGCAGCTCAGCTGTGGCTGCTGCAGCTGAGGCCTGCCCAGTGTGAGCAGAGGGAGATGTGAGCCCTGGGCCCCAGGACTGGCCCCTCTCCCCAGCTCTCACCTGCACACCTCCTGTACCTGAGTGCTGTAGGAGCCATAGTTCTTAGGTTCTGTGGGGCTGAGTTTTCTCGAGGACTGCAAGGAGGGAGCTGCGGGTGGAGGCAATGGAGCAGGGGCTGGAGGCTGATAGGCTGGCGGTGGCTGTTGAGGAAAAGACCTTAGTGATCATCTAGTCCCTCACAACACAGGAATCTAGAGTCTGCTTGAATATCCTTAGACCCAGAACTCATGATGTAAGGAAGCAGCCTTTCCCTCATTTGTTAGGAAGCTAGTTCTTCTGTTAAATTTCTGTCATAACTCTATGATGACCTATAGCAGCCTCATCATCCCTCACAGCCAATTCCTTAGCAAGGATTCAAATCACTCATCTACCACGTCTCCCCACTTAACTGTGGGTTTTTCTTTTCTTCTGGGGATGGGGTGTAGGAGTCTCTTTCTACCACTCAGGCTAGAGTGCAGTGGTGCAATCATCACTCATCAAAGCCTTAAATTCCTGGACCCAAGCAGTCTTCCCATTTCAGCCTCCCAAAAAGCAAGAACTACAGGCATGCGCCACTACACCTAGCCAATTTTGTAAATGTTTCAAGAGACGGGGTTTCGTTATGTTGCTCAGGATGGTATCCATCAAACTCCCCAGTAGCTAGGGTTATAGGTGTGCACATCATGCTCGGCTCCCTTTTTTTAAAAAATAAGTTTTAAGTACCATGAAAACCCCTTAACTTCTTACAACTCACCATTTTCTAATCTAGTGGACAAACACGTGTAGTCTTCCTCATTCCTTGCCTTCAAACTGTACAGCCTACCTAAACTCCAACCAGCCCCAACCTTTATTTTCTTCAAGGAAGGCTTCCCAAACAAAACATTGGTTAAGGCCTTGTCAGCCTCCAGATCTTCCCAGGACTTTTAGAGCTCAAACCATTTGCGTTGGTGGCCCTGGTAGCCCTAGAAGGATAAGGCATCCCACGGCCAACTAGCCTTTCTCAGGAAGTTAAGATCACAGTGCCTCTTCCATCCTGTGCAGGCAGAAAAGTCCCCTGTACCCAAACCGACTAGTCTTACCGACAAACCTTCCCCTTCCTTGCCCTCCCCTATGGGCTCCAGTAGCTCACCTCCCGGGTCTCAAAAGGGTTGTAGACGTCAAGCGTGGCATACTGCCGGCTGGGTCTGTGCTGGATCACAGCTGGGTCCTGAGGGCAGAGACCTGGGGCTCAGCTGGCACCCGGTGCCACCTAGGGGAATTCCCAGGGACCTTTCCCAAACTGCCTGTGGCTCTAAGTACTGCACCTTCGGTGCCATGCTGTTATCCCAGGACTGGGACAACATTTACCTTAAATCCATCATCCAATACTGCCAACACCAGCCCCTTAAGAGGCAGGGCCCGCCCCCCAGAGTGCTCGCTGGTCTGGTGTCACTGTCTCCGCACATGGCGGACCTTCCTAGGATCAAATGTCACGGACGGGGATACAAGTTAGCCCAATCCTACAGAAGAATCAACCTGACTGCCCAAAAGAGGCCGGCAGGCGCAAGTCACCTGAAAGGGGTTGTCAAGCTCGCTGGGCTCGGCGAACGGGTTTCCGCCGTCTCTGCTCTGAGCCATGTTTATAACTGCGGCCTTCACCGCCCCAGCCCTCCACGCCCCTGCCGCAGCAGTGGCGGCAGCGGTACCCCCAGAGTCCACTCCGCTCGCCTCGGTTCGCCCCGCTTCTCTGTGCACGGATTGGTTCCACCGACCGGAAGAGCCACAAGGATCCCCGCAGCGGCCGTGGGTTGCGCCTGCGTCTTGGCTAAAAGTTAAGACGGAAGTGCCCCCACGTGATACCTCTAACCCAGTGCCCACCGCCAGGTACCGCCTCTCTTCCACGTGACTTCCTTCCACTAATGAACTACATTTCCCAGCAGACCTCTGGGAGGAATCCGTCCTTCCTAGTCTCCCGAGATGGACGACGGGAGCCTTCTGACCGACCGTGGCAGCCCCCAGGGGCCCAGTTGAGTACGTTTTCAGCCTGGGTTTCTGGTTCTATACTGGGGTGCAACTTAATGGTTCTAGGAGTCAGATCTTTCCCAACACTCATAATTCCACATCCGAGAAGTGTCAACTTATAACACTTCTCTATTCTAACCTGAAAGAAATGCTGCCCCACCCATCACTACCCTCCCCTAAGATAAGGTGGACAGGGGAAATAAACTGGTAGCTTGGCTCTGGTTAATTTTGGAGGGTAAGAAGGACTCCCTTCATACCCAAACTCAGAAAGGTTGCCAATCGTTTCATCCCTCCACCCCAGTATTCCCAAACCTCCAACTCCAGGGATGGGGGTCAAATGAAGCACATCATTTTATTTCACAAAGACTGTACAAAATTCCTTATAAAACATGGGATAGATACCACCTGGATACCTCACTCGGCCCCCATCCAACTCCATATGAGTGGGCAGGTGAGGGTGGGTGGAAAATGTGTGGATGGAATAACATTATGTACACGGCAGGGGTTGAAGTGATAGGTACAAGTTCTTTCATATTTACACTATTTCACATATTCACAGATATATAGAGAGCCAGGAGGAAGGAGTGAATTCTGGCTCTGTTCTCTTGTATAAAAAAGCACCAGTGTCCTGGACTGGACACCCACTGCTGTAAGAGACGCAGGGGGGTCCAGGCCCTGATCGTCACCGACTGATATCCCGACTGGAGTCCCACAACTTGTTGGGTGGCTCAGCCCGAAGACGGGCGAAGAAAGGATGCTGAAGGGCTTCACCCAAGGTCAGCCGCTTAGCTGGTTCATACTCTAGCATGCCTTCAATCAGATCGAAGAGCTGGTGGTGTTCCTCTGCCTCTGAGGTCAGATACCGCTGGTGGAGGAGGGCAGGAAAAAGTGAGGCAGGATGCCTTACAAACCCTGCCTTCTTCAAGGCCCTACCTTTCATCATTGGAGAACCAAAGCTCTGCTTGCAGCCAATTTGAAGGCCACTTTACCACGACCACACCAGGACCAACGTTTCTGGTATTATAGCTCAACCTACCTTCCCACTAGCACAATTACTCCATAATCTTTGAAAGTTCTTTCTACTTGTATATCCTTGTCGACTTCATGAACCTTCTAAGCTCTTCAAAGGTAGTTTATTCTTTTCTGTCTGACCTAAAGAATCCAGGACATTGCTTTGATCTCTGGTTGTCTCAAGGTTAGGCTGTCTAACCTCCTTCCCTCCACAAAACCACTCCCTCTTATCTCTCCTCTGTTGACCAAAGATGTCTTCTTTCAGCTTTCCTCCCCTCCTTTCCTAACCCTCTGCTTGTGAAGAGCATTCCAGGGACAAACCACCCTAAGAAGGAAGTGATTTCTGGATGATGGACACTATTTATCCCCAGCCCAGCTCACCCGCAGTGGTTTGCAGTTCTCACGAACATAACGCCCAGCTGATGTGTTCTCATCCCAATCCAGGCGACCCCGGTAAAAATATTTCTGCTTTCTAGAGGGGAAGGGGACGTTGAGGAATCAGAAGGTCAACCTTGTTACAATTCCCATATTTCCCCATCTGAAAGTAACTGGGGGGAGAGGAGGTGTCAAAGAAAAAGAAAATGGTGTGAAATAGACCAATTAATTCTGTGGAGAGAAGAGGAAAAGGGTTAACTAGCACCCACTCAAGGTTCACCTTGTCTTTCGGATCATCCGGGAAGGGATAGGACCCAAAATCCTTTCCATCATGGCTAGATGCTCTCTGTTGTCATGAGTCTGGGAAACAAAAACAGAACTGAGCATGGGACTAAAAGGGGGATGCTGAGGACCAGTTACCAGAAGATGCAGAACTGAGTAGGCAGGTCCTCAGCAGACAACAAAGGAACCAGGTAGAAGAATGCCAGGCGGTCAAGTAAGACACCCCAGCACTTACCTGGAAAAGGGTGAAGCCGACATAGTACTCAAAGATGATGCAGCCTATACTCCACACATCACAAGGCTGTGACCAGCCCAGCTCTGGGTAAGAACAGGAAGGAAAAAGTGTTAGGAGGCTTAGGCGGCCCCACCCTCACCACATCATCTCACACCCTCGGACAGCCTTGCCCTCCCTTACCAAGGATGACCTCTGGTGCTCGGTAATGGCGAGTGGAGACAATGGTACTATGGTGCTCATGGTCAAAGGTGGCACTGCCAAAGTCTACCACCCGCACAGCCGTGCTCTTCACGCTGCGCTCATCTCGCTTCTAGGAGCAGAGGAGGAAGAGAATGAACCTCTGCACCCAGACTGAGATTCTACCACTATTCCCTATGGTGCTTCTGAACCTTAAAAAAGCAACTGTGATCTCCTGCCTGCCCCAACAAGCCCTGGGAAATTTCCTGCTTTACAGCTTTCACCACATCCAGCAGAGTACTTTTAGGATTGGGGAGTAAAAGGATTAAGGAATGATTATGCAACAGTGTGCATATCTGTAAGCATCCGAAGACTATACCCAATTGCCCAATATATAGTTTTTCTGAAATTTAACATGTAGCAAAGAGGTTTTGCTGAACATATGTAACATGTAGCAAAGGTGTTTTGCTAAAAATATATAACATGTAGCAAAGGGATCAAGGGAGGGAGAGCTTCTTTAGGTCTGAGATCTCCATTATTTCCAGTTGGTCAAGGGAGTTGAGCTTTCCTAACTCACAGGAATATACATCTCAAAAAAGTACAGGCTGGGTGCTGTGGTTTACACCTATAATCCCAGCATTTCAGGAGCCTGAAACAGGCAGATCAACTGAGGTTAAGAGTTTAAGACCAGCCTGGCCAACATGGCAGAACTCTACCTCTACTAAAAATACAAAACCCAGCCAGGCGTGGTGGTGGGTGCCCGTAATCCCAGCTACTCCAGAGCCTGAGGCAGGAGAATCACTTGAACCTGGGAGGTAGAGGTTGCAGTAAGCTGAGTTGTGCCACTCACTCCAGTCTGGGCAACAGAGTGAGACTCCATCTCCAAAAAAATACATTAAAAAAAAAAGTCCAAACCAAGAATCTTAAAAGCTTTCACCCTACTGGAAAGTTATCTGAAGTTCCTTGTACAAGTTCTCTTCCAATTTAAGTCTTAAGAGATCCCTCCCTTTCAACTTATCTAGTTTTACTCAGTTGGAGCCAGACAGGAAGAAAATGTGGGAGGACAAAATAAGAAAGAGCTCGGCAAGAGGCAAAGTGCCCCAGCTGCCTGCCCCCAGTAACCATGGGCAGACCCTATCCAACTTACCTTCTCTAGGTTGTAGGTGAGCTCATAGTCTGAATTCACAAACAGAATATTTTCAGGCTTGAGGTCTGTATGTGTCAGCTTGTTATCATGGAGGACTGTAGGGGAGAAGGCCAGGTCAGGCTTGCTGCAGGTGGCCAGAGCTAACTTGTATCAGCTGGCCCCTGGCCTGGTTAGCTAGGGCAAAGCTAGTGCAGAGACAGGTCCAGAATCACTAGGGCTGCTTTCAGCTTTATATCTAAATGGAATGCCTGGTCTAAGAAGCCCTGCTCTTTTTAGTATAAGATACATATGTATCTCAATTGATGTAAAAAAAAAAAATTAAAAAGTTAGCTTTGAGTTGTAGAGTGTACACACTTTGGCATGTGCCTAGCTGACATTATGTGAACTCAATTTTTTGAAACTGTATTGTTTTGATGACTCAAGAGGAATGATGTATTTCTTTAAATTCCCCACCTTGCCCCTTAGCTGAACTACATACTCTGTGTTCCCATCTGCTTTACTGTGAATGAACATCTCATCCCAAATATTAAGCCTTTAGCCCAAGGAGTGTATTTTCATCTACGTTTGCTGTCTGACTGATGCTTTCCCAAGAAGCGGAGGAAAAGAAAGGGGGAGGAAAAGAAAGGGGGAGGGTGACTAAGTGCTTTGATTCCAAAGGCTTTCTCTTCTAGCTGCTACTAGGTTAGGTATACAGTAAGAGTAATCAGTGACGGTAAAGACATGAGTCGAGGAGTTCAGTCAGAAGAGATTTCAAGATGACAGTAAATAAAAGAACTGCAGATGTTTAGAGGCATCACCAGTGCATAACCAAGACAGAGAGATCCAATGAAGGGAGCAGCTGCCCCAGAGTCCACTTCAGCCCACCCCACTCACACTTGACGGCCTGGCACAGCTGGAAGGCCATGTGGCGCACTTGGTGGATGGGGTAAGGCAGGTAGTTGTTGTCTTTGAGGAAATCGAAGGTGCTAAGGCCCAGAAGCTCAAAGGAGATACACATGTGGCCATGGTAGTCAAACCAGTCAAACATCTGGACACAGAGGCTGAGAAGAGAGATGGGGGAAGGGAGGTTGTCTGATGAGCTCCCATCTGCCCATCAGCCCTCCAACAAGGAGGGACTTCATAGCTGTTGATTCCATATACTTGTGTAAAACCATGCCAGTTAATACTAACATCAAAATTCAGCTCAGCTAGGGAATAGCCTCTGCCAGACCCAAGAAGAATGGTACTACCTGCCAAGCTTCAAAACATTTTCCTGTATCATTTTAAATAGTTTTAAAAACTACTGAAGAGCTGTTGAGTGCCAAGCTCCAAACAGCATAGATCCTAGATCATCAAACTGTCCATCCTAAACCCCAACCCCAGCCCAATTCCTGATATTCATTCATCACCAGCCACCACTGGGCTGTTTATACGTACTGGTCTCACATCTTGGCTTAATGTCCTTATTCTATTTTTGGTCTGTGAATGTATGTGAAAATATTACTGCATAAATGTCTGTGGCCTCATCAGCATAGTTCTACTTATAAAAGCTTAATTCATTGATTGATGATGTTGACCCTCAGTCCTAGGGCTCTGTCCAGGGTATATCTCTACAGAAGCCATTCTAGGCTAGGCCCAAACTAAAGAGCAATTTAACTGCCCTGAATACATGGGGAGTGGATGAAGGAAGGTCACAGTCCCCTTTCCTACCCTGATGTTCTACTACTCTAAGATGATGAACGGAAGATGAATGGATGAGAAGGTCTAGAATTCTCCTGTCTGCCTAAACCAGGTCTAGAAGTCTCTCCTGAGTAGGGGTTGGGCCTCTTAGCCTCCCCACATACTTCCTTGCTTGCTTACTTCTTGTTGTCAGGATCTTTCTCATTGATTTTCTCCAGCACGTTGATCTCAAGTCGAGCTGCTTCACTGTACTTCTCCACATTTTTAATGATCTTCAGGGCAACTCGAGCCCCACCCCTGTAGGTTGGCAGGAGAGGCTTTTGCTGGGTTCTCAAGAATGTCTCAAATCGAACAGGGCCATAAAGGGACTAAGAACTCCTGCCTTTGGCTGATCAGCAAAAAGGCCCCATATAAGCCCCACCATCTCTTTATCCCCACATAGTAGGGAGGGGCTGACAGTTACCTGCGATGGTCAACACATTGTACAACTCGGCCGAAGGTCCCCTCTCCTAACGTGCTAACGATTTCATCTGAAATGAAAGACAGCAGGGTCGGGGAGAGGGAGGGAGAGAAGATGGGGAATGAGCTGAGTTGGAAGAAAAAGGGGGACAGCAACCTGGGGTGGAGATGAAGGAAGGGGAACAGATACAGATGGTCACAGGGGAAGAAAACCCCTGCGTGATTCCCACCACCTTTAACCCAGGGGCCGTGAGAGCTGGGAGTGGACAACAGAGGTCAATTCTCAACAGCAACTCAAACCACCCAGATAAACAACACCACTGAGAAAAGGCAAGAGGCTGTGACTCAGGTTGGCTTGGGACGTTAGGATGGCTATGGGACCATTACAGGCTATAGGATTGTTACGATTTGGCTTGTACATCGCTCTTGTAGCCAGTCCCCGACGTGGTAGATGAGGTGGCCCTCAGCGTCGTCCTCTACACTCTTGGCTCTCCGGCTGCTGTGCTGCTGTCGGGGGGCAGGGGGGGTCGGAGCAAGCCAGGTGTCGGAGCGGGGGCCGGAGGGAGGCGGGGTGGGTGGTAGAGGGGTCACCGGTCACAGGCGCCCAGCCAGGGGGGACAGACGATGATGGGGGACAGTGGAAGGGAACACGTCAGATGCAGTAAGGTGGATCGGTGTGAGAAGAGAGAGCGGCGCATAATCCCAAGTCCCCAAACCCAAAACAGGAACAGGGAGAGGCATGGGCAGAGCAGAGAAGTGGTGTTGTTGCCAATGTCACCCACAACCCCATGCTCTACACAACGACCTTCTGGGCAGACACAGATCTCCCCTTGCCCCCACCCAAGCCCGCCTGCCAAGGGGGCTACAGAGCCCAGGGCTTGGGGGAAAAAGGCAGCTCACAAGCAAGGTCCCCATTAAAGAGTGGAGGCCACTGGGGTGGAGGAGCTGCTCCCAATATAATAAGCCCAACATGCCAGGGAGAGCACTAGGGGTCACAAATGCTCTGTGCCCATCCATCTCCAAAGCAGATTCCAGGGCCCTTCAAGAGTCGTAGAGCTTCCAAGAGAGTAGGCAAACTCGGTGCCCACCTCAGTGTTCATGCCCCAATGCTCAGCTGAGAACAAGGATACTTCTCACTTACCAGAGTCCTAGAGGGCCTGCAGAAGAGTGGGGAGAGGAAGGGTCTGGGCTGGCACTCACCGAAGATGAGCGGCTAAATGTCCGGCTGTGCCTCCTCCGCCGTCTGTGCTTCCTCCGGCTGCTGCGCTGGCTGCGGTAACTGCTGTTCTCCCGCTGATATTCATAGGAATGCCGATAGTCTGTGTCACAGTAGGCATCTCCTTGATCCCGGCTATAATCATTGCGTCTGTAGCTGCCACAGTATCGCCGGTCATACACCCTCCGGTCGGATGAACGATCATCATAACTGCTGTTGGATAACAAACACCCATTAGGTGTATCTGTTCAGACCACATTCCCTACCATACCCTGTGACAAGGTCCTGCCTTGTCATGAGGACAAAGAGTAATGCTAGAAAACTGTTCTCAGACACTTATTGAGTAATTGAGAGGAATAAGGGACCAGAGAAGTGAGGTAACAAAGCACATCTGCCATGTCACCAACACCTCTGAAAAGGCATCTGCAGGACCACTTCCTCTTGGGGCTATCTCTCCGATGCAGTGATACAAAGAAACAAAGAGCTATTTCTTTCTCAAGCTTTCCTGACTGAAATCCACCCTTGCTCTAAACCATCCCTAACTCATTCTTCCCACTGAACACACCACTAAAATACTAAAACTGGGCAGGGTGTTGTGGCTTACGCCTGTAATCCCAGCACTTTGGGAGGCCTAGGCAGGCAGATCCCTTGAAGTCAGGAGTTTGAGGCCAACATGGCGAAACCCTGTCTCTACTAAAAATGCAAAACAGTTAGCCAGGCATGGTGGCACATGCCTGTAGTCTCAGCTACTCAGAAGACTGAAGCACGAGAATCGCCTGAACCCAAGGGTGCAGATTTTGCAGTGAGCTGAGATCACGCCACTGCACTCCAGCCTGGGCAACAGAGTAAGACTCTGTCTCAAAAATAAATAAATAATATTTAAAAATTTTATAAAATAGGGGTAGGGGGATTGGGGAGGGATAACATTAGGGAGAAATACCTAATGTACATGACAGGGGAGATGGATACAGCAAACCACCATGGCACGTGTATGCCTATGTAACAAAGCTGCATGTTCTGCACATGTACCCCAGAACTTAAAAGTATACTTTAAGAAAAAAACAAGTCTATCAAAAAAATAAAGACAAAAAAATAAAATATTGAAACCACAAAGCTCTAACGCTGTGTGATCTGTTAGCTTATCAGTTACCGGTAGCTCCTAGTCCTCTGCACATGCTTGCCCTCTGCCAAGACACTTCCCTACCTGACTTCTACCTGTCCTCCAGACTTACGCAGATGTCACTTTCTCTGCAATGTCTTCTCTGAATTACACATCCTGCCCCATTCTAACCAAACCCACTGGGTACATCCTCAGTTTCTCACTATGTATTGGAACACTTAACACTGCAGCGCCATTGGCTTCTTGGGTTATCTATCCTGAACATTACCTTTAGCCAGCTACTTAATGGTTTTAGCATATAACCAATAAGTATTTACTGAACAAATGAATGAGCGAGTGACCCTGTGTTTGAGTTTCTCTTCCTGAGGCCTCACCTTCGAGAACGGACATGGTAGCTATCCTCTCGCCGGCGCCGTCGTGTGCGGTCACTACTACTTGACCAGGAGCGACTTCTTCGTCGCTTATGCTTTCGGCTCCGATAGTGTTCACGGTAACTTCCCCGGCTACCTCGCTCTGAGGAATGGTACCTTCGAGGATGAGGCATCTGGAAGGGAAGGGAAAGTGGAAACAGGAAAGTTCTGAGTTTTCAGAAGTCTCCTCCAAGGACTGGCTGCTCCAAAGTCGTTAAGCTGCTTTCTGCTCTTTTCTTTTTTTAATTTCATTTTTTACTCTCTTTTTTTCTTAAGGCCAAGCTACAGCATGGATCTGCTCTTTAATTTCTGCCTTTTTTTTTTTTTTTTTTACCACGCACAACTTCCTCAGTCTTTCTCTATATTTACAATTCCTCCTTATTGGAGTATAGCCACCTACTAACTCTGGCTGAAACTCTAGAGAGCCCCCAAACCCATTCCTCATTACCCCCAACTCAGCTCAAGTGTTCTATCCTTATTTTCTCCAAACATAGCTCCATGAAGACTTTCAGGTCTAGGACACAGTTCATTACAGGGGAAAGTGTATGGCGACCGATGGAGACTGCCACAGTTCATCCCTGGTCAGGATCTAAGATATAGATCTGTGAGATGCTGAGTTCCTCACAAGTCAATAGAATAAAGCTTTGGTTTACAGTTATGATCAATGTTGTACCGTCATTAATAGCACCTCTTATCTCCTCAAGTAAACTATCAGTGTCCTGAGGGTAGAAATCTAGTCTACCAGGTTTCTACATATACCAGGTAAATGTCAAATACTATCAGTTCCAGGGATCTGGGTCCGGCCCCTTGAAGTAACTTAATCATCTCTCCCATCTTTGGTCAACTCTCTCTTGAGAGCTTTCAATGCAATAGGCCGCCAACTACAGCCAGCATCCCATCTGGCCCCTCCACTGTTGTTCTTAAGACGTAGACAATAACTGGTTTTTGATTAATATCAGCCCTATTTGGCTGAGAGCTGGCCACCTTCCAGTTAATGGAATGGTTCACAAATCTTTTTTTCCTTCAAGGAAAAAAGAGAAAAATCACTGTCACAATCCAGGAAGATGAGAATAGGAAGGCAGAGTAAAATGAAACAGGCGCAGGGACAGAAGTCTGGGATGGGGGGAGGGGGTGCATGAGAATCAGGTATACAAAAGGTTTAATGATTCCAATGTCTGACTTCCATTCTGCATCATTTCTTCCCAACCTCCCCAAACTGAGGAGGGTGGCATTTGATGCATTATTGGCATAAGTGGGGCCGGTAGACTACTAAGAGGCAAGCACAGTATTTTCCCAGGTAATCCATTCTAATTAGCATAGCCACATAAATGCCATCTCACCACACACTACCATCAAACGGCCTCACAGTACTTTACCCTCAAAGAATCAGTAGCCTACCTTTCTCAAGTTCGAAATCTTTCGCTTTTTCCTTACTCAGAAAATCCAGAGCTCCTACAGGCAAATTCTTCCTGCATTCTCCAAGTGACAAGGTGATGTGTTCCTCCCCGTCAGCTTTGACTGGACCCCTGAGTCCAACTTTGATATTCTGCTCTTTCACAGCTCTGGAACCACTCTTACCCTTACTTTATCACCCTTTCTAGTCTGGCTCCGCCCAAGTTTCCTATGGGTCTTCTCGGTACATCCCAGGCAGGCCGACCTCCTTCCTCCTCATCTCCCTACTCTGCCGCTTCATAGGTCTCAACTCTCCTCCTCTCCAAATCTCGCCCCCGTCCCTTGCCCCCAATCCAAGCCTAACCCCGCCCGCCCCGCGGTCGCCATCTTTTCGCGGGGCCCCGCGGCCAGACAGCCCGCGCGCTCACCGTTCTGGCGGCGAGGCCCGTGCGCTTGTCCCACAGGAAGTCCGTGATGGCGGCGGCACTGCGGCCGGAGTCCCGGCACCACCGCGGCGACGAAGTGCTGCTCCACCCCCCCAACCCGGGACCCTGGGACCTCCCGCCCCGTTCCCGGGCTCCGCTTCAGTCCCGCCCGCCCCGGCTCCGTCCCCGCCCCTAAGATCTGCTTGGCGCCGCTCGCACCGCCCCCGCCCGGGGCCCGATCCCAGCTCGGTCTCCGGCTCTGGCCTCTCCGCTCCGCCGCCGCCGCCGTGAGCGAGCACGTACTGCGTCGCTTCCCAGATACCCGCTGGGCTCCGCCCCCAGGACCGCGCGCGCCGCCACGTGCTCACGTAGCTGGCAGGCGTCGGTCTGTCAGAGCACTGGAGATAATGGGGGCGGAAGTAATAAGGGGCGAGGAGGGTCCACTGTGACGCGCTGGCGGCCTTCTAGGTCCGCTACGTCCCGCCTCCTGTCCTTTCCCACCCCTTCTTCAGTCTTTTACCCTTTGCATGGAGACGCGTGGCTTAGTTAGGTTTGGAGTTTAAAAGAAAGGATTGTCATTTACAGTGTCGCTGCTAGCCTAGCTCCAGGCAGGCTTCACCATCAAGCCTGACTCTAGTGAGGCTTGATGGTGAAGTCTCATTCTTCTGCATAGCCTGAAAATAACCATTTTTTAAAACTTCACCTACCTATCCCCAGGACAGAAGTTTGCCACCTTTTGTCATCAACAAAAGTTATGCACGACTAGGGGTGGGGACACAGCCATGGAGGAAAGGTTTGAGGAATGAAGGGATGGAGAATTGGGTGCCGAAAAGGGGGACTCACTTGAGAACTGTATCCTAAGGTGGCTTACATAATGTGTAAGAAATATAAGTTTGCTACAGGCACGTGTCACCACGCCCGGCTAATTTTTTTTTTTTAGTTCTTTTTTTTTTTTTTTTTTCTAAAATGAGAGCATTGCTAGGTGATCACTAATTGGCTGCGAAATTCTGTGCCGCCCGGCTAATTTTTAAAAACCTTTTTTTCTTGTAGAGATGGTGGATCACTTGAACACAGGAGTTTGAGACCAGACTGGGCAACAGGGTGAAACCCAGACTCTGCAAAAAATACAAAAATTAGGTAGAGTGCGGGGGCTCATGCCTGATCCCAACACTTTGGGAGGCCGAGGCAGGTAGATCACTTGAGCACGAGGGTTCAAGACAGTCTGGCCAACATGGCGAAACCCTGTCTCTACTAAAAATACCAAAATTAGCTGGATGTGGTGGCGGGTGGCTGTAATCCCAGCTACTCGGGAGGCTGAGGCATGAGAATTGCTTGAACCTGGGAGGTGGAAGTTGCAGTGAGCCAAGACAGTGCCACTGCACTCCAGCCTGGGTGACAGAGTGAGACTGTGTCTGAAAAACAACAACAAAAAATTAGCCAGTCATGGTGTCTCCCACCTGTAGTCCCAGCTACTTGGGAGACTGAGGTGGGAGGATCACTTGAGCTTAGGGAGGTTGAGGCTGCAGTGACCTGTGATCATGCCGCTGCACTCCACCTAGGGCGACAGAATGAGATCCTATCTTTAAAAAAAAGAAAAAGAAGAAAATGAGGAGAGAGAGTTACTCTACAGAAAGAATTGAGAAGTGGTCAGAAATGCAAATTGAAAGGGAAATAATATAATCTGAGAATAACTCTGTTAAATATAGTGAACTCCAAGTTTCTCTTCAAATAATCAGCACATCAGTATGTTTAGCTCTCTTACTCTTTAATTCTTCCTTTTAAAGTTTAGCTTCCTGATTCTCTGCACTCCCTTGCCTCTAGTTTTGGTAAACAACTTTCCCACCAGTTCTAATCAGTAGTTCACATCTGTTCCCCTGGTCACCTGCTTTGACCTGAGTGACCCCTGGTTGCCTGCTTTGGCCTGAGTCACCCCTGGTCACCTGCTTTGACCTGAGTCACCCCTGGTCACCTGTTCTGACCTGATCCATAGCCATCTTCCCACCAAACTACCCACCCCACCACTTCAGCTCATACTCCTGCTCTCTTTAAAATAGCCAATCAGAATTAGTTTAGACTGTGCGGTCCAACCCTAGCCAGCAGGGGAACGGCACAGCAGTAGGAGCTACCTGCATCAGGAATAAGAACCACTTCCCTTCCCTTGTCCAGGTGTGCGTTCATCATTGCTCCATCTGTGAGACACACTCTTCTATAGAAGTAAATTGCCTTGCTGAGAAAATTTATATTCGAGTGCTACTTCTTTTGCAGCACCAAAAATTTACATATAACAAATATATTAAAGTCAGGGAGCTGAGCAAGGTGGCTCACACCTGCAGTCCTAGCTACTCAGGAAACTGAGGTGGGAGTATTGCTTTGAAGCTGCAATGGGTCATGATCACACCACTGCACTTCAGCTTGGGCAACAGAGCAAGATCCTGACTCTAGAATGAGTAACTAAATAAAGTTGGGAAATATTAGAGGGAAGCTGGATGAAGGATAGTCAGATGGAGGTTAGATCAGTTAACCAGACATAATTTAGAGACGTTCCCTAAAATAGACGATGAAGGGCAATCAGTGAAGCAGTTGGGGAGAGAGAAGTAAAGATTTCATTTCCTCCTCCTGGAACCTTTTCCTAGATTATTCATTCAACAAGCATTTCTAAATGTCCACTATGTGTCTGGCATTGTGCCAGATGCAAGGTTCCTGTTTTTCAGAGTTTCACAATCTAATAGGAGAGACAAACCTGTAAATAAATAATGGGACCATGTGTGGTGGCTCATGCCTGTAATCCCAGCACTTTGGGAGGCCAAGGTGGGTGGATCACCTGAGGTCATAAGTTCTAGACCAGCCTAGCCAACATGGTGAAACCCCATCTCTACTAAAAGTACAAAAATTAGTCGGGCATGGTGGCAGGTGCCTGCAATCCCAGCTACTCAGGAGGCCAAGGCAGGAGAATTGCTTGAACACGGGAGGCGGAGGTTGCAATGAGCTGAGATTGCGCTGCTGCACTCCAGCCTAGGATATGAGAGCGAGACTCCCTCTCAAAATAAATAAATAAACAAATAATAAAATAATAATAATGGTAGCCCTGTGACATGAGCTGCTCAAAACAGCAGTGCCCTGGCTGCCATAAAAAAGCTCTGGAATAGGCTGGGCACAGTGGCTCACACCTGTAATCCCAGCACTTGGGGAGGCTGAGCTGGGCAGATCATGAGGTCATCAGACCACCCTGGCCACCATGGCGAAACCCCATTTCTACTAAAAATACAAAAATTACTGGGGCTTGGTGGTGCATACCTGTAATCCCAGCTGCTCTGGAGGCTGAGGCAGGAAAATCGCTTGAACTCAGGAGGCGGAGGTTGCAGTGAGCTGAGATCCCACCATTGCACTGCAGCCGGGGCGACTGAGTGAGACTCCACCTTGGGGAGGAAAAAAAAAAAGCTCTAGAATAGACTCTACCTGGGGAAAGGAGAGTTGGAAATGTGTTCCTAGGTTTCCTAGAGAAGGCGAGATCTGAACCAACCGTTGGAAAGTGAATTGGAGGAGAATACCAGGCAGAGAAAATATTTGCAAAAGCATAGAGGCAAGGCAGCACAAAGTCTTTCAGCATGATTGGGGCTCTGGCTTTCAAGAGAGTGACTGTCAGAAGAGAGATTGTTGAAACCAGGTCCACATTTTTTAGGGCCTCATACATCATACTAAAGAACTTAAATGTAGTCCTGTAGAAGATGAGAAAGCACAATGGACTTCAGGCAAGCGATATGGGCATAGTTGGATTTTAGGAAGGTAACTGGCAGAGAATAGAAGAAGAATTGGTCTGGAAGAGGTTGAAGACTTAGAGGTTTCTGAAATAATTTAGGTGAAAAAATGCTGAGCGCTTGAAATAAGGCAGTGGCAATAAGAACTGGAGATGAAGAGAAGAATTTGAGATATTTGGGAATTTGTAGCACTTAACTCCGCATAGCACTGCAATTTACCTGTCTGTCCTTGGGCACAGATGAGCAGTGGCTTTATGGCTGGGATTTTGTTTTTGTTTTGTGTCGTTTTCCATGACGACGTGGAGATGCTAAGGCTAGGACTTTTGTACTCATCTTTGTTTCCTCCGCGTCCACTCAATGGCGGGCAGAGTCGCACTTGGTGAAAGCTGACAGAATGAATTAGGAAATTAAATACTAGTGGAAGCACTTCCGAGGAAATCAAAAGACAAGAATATTCCTAGAAGTGTTAAGAGAAGATAGAATCAAGACGGAAGTCCATGAGCAAGAATGGGGAATAATCCCAAAAGCCGTTTCCACTTCTTCCATTGGTCCCCAATCCCTCGCGCTCCCAAGTTCCTCGAGCTACAAACTCGCGTCTGGTTTTCCCGCCACTGCAGGGGGCTCCTCCTCCCTGACTCTGAGTGGATGAAAGGCCAACGCTAGGCCACGCCCTCTCCCTGGCTCTGGCTGCGCTCCCCGCCTCCTTTGCTAAGCCGCCCCCATCTCGGAGTTCCTCCAGGCTCCCGGCTTCCCAGCCCCGCCCAGTCTTCGCGCAGCCCTCACCAGGGGGCGCCACACAGCCCGCCCGCCGCCCGCCGCCCGCCGCCGCCAGTCTAGCACACACCCCCTCCGCCCCGCGCGCCGGCAGTTCCGCGCCTACGACGCCTCCGCTGGAGCCCGCGGGGCTGCGCCGACTCTTACTCTGGAGGGGTTGGGGGTACTGATGGCCACAGAGGCCTCTAGGAGGCCAAGCGTTTAAGCGGGGTGGGCACCATGGAGGCGGAGCAGCGTCCGGCGGCGGGGGCCAGCGAAGGGGCGACCCCTGGGCTGGAGGCGGTGCCTCCTGCTGCTCCCCCGCCTGCGACCATGACCTCAGGTCCGATCCCCGGGTCTGGGCCTGAGCCTAAGAGGAGGCACCTCGGGACGCTGCTCCAGCCCACGGTCAACAAGTTCTCCCTTCGAGTGTTCGGCAGCCACAAAGCAGTGGAAATCGAGCAGGAACGGGTGAAGTCTGCGGGGGCCTGGATCATCCACCCCTACAGCGATTTCCGGTACTGGGGGCTCGGCCGGGAGGGCGGGGTACATGGATCCCACCCTCGCGGGCAGCCACACCGGGACCCAGCCCGCCCCACCCTCCACGGTCACTTCATTTCCAGCCCAGGGTTCCCTTGGTGGGGCGGGAGAGTCACCCCCACCAACCTAGCCTAGGAATTCATGGGCGGGTATCCCCTGCCGGAGGTCCTCCGTGCCTTGGCAGGCTGGGAGTGCCAGAAGGGCAAGCAGATATCAGGGGATCTCCAGAGACCTGGATTTCCCCTTTCAGGAACCCGGGACCCCATCCGGACCGCAGGAATACCGGAGTTTGGGACCCCTGCTTCCTCCAGTCCTGCTTGCTGGAGATCTGGGAAATTATATTCTAAGTCTCGGGGCCAGCCTGAGGGAGAAGCCGAGCTCCAATGTCTCCCATCCCCACACCCGCTCCTTAGCACCTGCCCAGTTCAGCAGGACAGACTACCAGGAAGAATAGGGACGCTGAAGGGGGCGAGGGTCTAGACCGCAGCTCTGGTCGCTGTCCCTAGTGCTGAAGGCGGGGCGGCGGGGCTGGGCCAAGACTCTGAGTGACCGAGGCAGCAAAGCAGGGGTAGGACCGCCACCCAGGTGACTCCAGAGAAGGGACCGAGGGTGGGGGTGGGGCCATTTCAGCCTCTGTCAGGCTGTACCTCTACATCAAGGTCGCTAGGGGAGGACAGCAGCCCTGTCCTTGGGGGAAATGAAGGACAGCTCTTGGATGAGGCAGGGATGTGTGCAAATCACCTAACCTGGGGAACTAAAGAAAGAGGAAGAGGTGTGAATCTGGAGCCTGGAAATACAGCTGTAGACCCAGACTTTATCTTGAGTCCACATATATGCACACTCCCTCCCATTGTTCCTTACACTCCTGTCTTTGCTGCCTCGTTCCCACCCAGCCAGTGTGCCTTTTCTAGTCTCCTGTGGCTCTCGCTCCCTTCCCTCTGTTCACTCGTAGACGGATCCCCAGAAGTCGGGTGTCCCTCTGACTGTGCTTCTTCATTCTCTACTGCATCACCCGCCAGGCTTGTGACCGCCTGTGAGTCAGGCTGTGAAGATGCTCTCATGGCTAGGTGAACCTTCCTTCCCTCCCTTCTCCTAGTATCTCACAATACAGGATTCCTTCTCAGCCCAGGAGAGAAAAGAAGAGTGGTCAAGGGTTTTTGTTGATTGAAAACATAGTCTGAGGGGCTTCCCAGAGGCTCAGACTTGGGGAACCTTCTTTCAGGGCTGAAAATTGATTTTGCAGTCCAAGTCAGATGGGGCTAGGTCCTGAGCTGATACTGGGATTAGGTGTGTCCTAGAATTAAAACCAACATAGGTAATTGAGTCCCTCAGATTATCCTGTGATGTTCTCTGAATGAGGGCTTCACGCAGTTCCCTCTCAACCTCTTCTATCCAGGGTGTCTGCCACAGCTGTGTCACTCACTCCTGCCTGTGCCTCTGTGCTCAGCCGCCAGAGTCCCAGTGGACACAGGGAGCCCAGAGGAGGAAAGGCATGCAGAGCTCAAGGCTTGCTGCCTCATGATCTCCTGTGGAGCTTCTCTGTGTGTGTGGCCCTGAGGTTCTGTGGAGGGGGAAGGGCATCCCTGGAAAGCTCAATTCAGAGGAAGGCAGGATAGACCACCCCGCCCTGGGACATGGATGAGCAGACCCCAGCAAAGGAACAGGATCCGTGGGTCCAACTGTATTGGAGAAGAGGAATGGGTGGAGAAGGCTGGGGAGGGCATGAGGTCCTAGACTAGAATGGGCAGGTAGCTGGAGATGGCAGACGCAGCAGCCTTTTCAGAAACCTGGGGATAAAGGGTGGGTCAGTCATAACACCAGCTAGTGCCTGTACCACATGGTCACATCTATTGTCTCCACATAAATGTTTTCAACAATGCTGTGACATTAGTACAGGATACATTACCTTTTTTTTTTTTTGAGACGATGTCTTGCTCTGTCACCAGGCTGGAGTGCAGTGGTGCAATCTTGGCTCAGTGCAGCCTCTGCCTCCTGGGTGCAAGTGATTCTTCTGCCTCAGCCTCCCGAGTACTGGGATTACAGGTGTGCACCACCATGCCCAGCTAATTTTTGTATTTTTAGTAGAGATGGGGTTTCACCATATTGGCCAGGATGGTCTCAATCTCTTGACCTCATGATCTCACCTCCTCAGCCTCCCAAAGTGCTGGCATTACAGGCATGAGCCACTGCACCAGGCCTATCTTTTTTTTTTAACCTTTAAAATATTTAGCACTGGTGAGGTAAATGATATATAGTAGGGATATATATGTATATGGAAAAGTAATTTTATTTACTTGTTTATTTATTTATTTATTTTGAAAAGGAGTCTCGCTGTGTCACCCAGGCTGGAGTGCAATGACACAGTCTTGACTCACTGCAACCTCTGCCTCCTGGGTTCAAGCAATTCTCTTGCTTCAGTCTCCTGAGTAGCTGGGATTACAGGAACATGCCACCACGCCCAGCTAATTTTTGTATTTGCAATAAAGACGTGGTTTCACCATTTTGGCCCGGCTGGTCTACGAACTCCTGACCTCGTGATCCACCCACTTTGGCCTCCCAAAGTGCTGGGATTATAGGTGTGAGCCACCATGCCCGGCCAATTTTTATTTAATTATTTGAGACAGAGTCTCACTCTATCACCCAGGCTGGAGGGCAGTGGAGCGATCTCTGCTCACTGCAACCTCCACCTTCCAGGTTCAAGCAATTCTCCTGCCTCAGCCTCCCAAGTAGCTGGGATTACAGGTGCATGCTGCCACACCCAGCTAATTTTTGTATTTTTAGTAGAGACAGGATTTCACCATGTTGGCCAGGCTGGTCTCAAACTCCTGACCTCAGGTGATCTGCCAGCCTCGACATCCCAAAGTCCTGGAGTTACAGGCACGAGCCACCACGCCCAGCCTGGAAAAGCAATTTTAAAGCAAACTATCATGTAACAACTATCTAGGTCAAAGATACTACATTGCCAGATCTGTCGAAGCCCCCCTAGTGCTCTCACATTCTTTTCTCAAATCCATTATTCTAACTTTTGTGGTATACATTTCCTTCCTTCCTTCCTTCCTCCTTCCTTCCTTCCTTCCTTCCTCCCTCCCTCCCCCACTTCCTTCCTTCTTTCCTCCCTCCCTCTCCCACTTCCTTCCTTCTTTCCTTCTTTTCTTATTATTTTGTCTCACTCCACCACCCAGGCTGGAGTGCAGTGGTACCATCTTTTGTTACTATTTTTGAGACACAATCTCACTCTGTCACAGGCTAGAGTGCAGTGGTGTGATCAAAGCTCACTGAGCCCTGAACTCTTAGACTCAAACAATCCTCCCACCTCAGTCTCCTGAGGATATGAGCTTACAGGCACACACCACTATGCCTGGCTAATTTTTTTTTTTTTTTTTTTTTTGTGAAAGAATCTCACTCTTGTCGTCCAGACTGGAGTGCAGTGGCATGTTCTTGGCTCACTGCAACCTCTACCTTCCGGGTTCAAGCAATTCTCCTGCCTCAGCCTCCTGAGTAACTGAGATTACAGGCGCCCACCACCACGCCCAGCTAATTTTTGTACTTTCAGTAGAGGCGGGGTTTTACCATGTTGGCCAGGCTGGTCTTGAATTCCTGGCCTCAGGTGATCCACCTGCCTCGGCCTCCCAAAGTGCTGGGATTACAGGTGTGAGCCACCTCGCCTGGCCTAATTTTTACTTTTTTGTAGAGATGAGGTCTCATTATGTTGCCCAGGCTGTTTTTTGCTTCTTTTGCACAACATTGCATTTGTGAAATCCATCCATAGGGCTCAGTGTAGCTGTAGTTGGGTAATTTCACAACTGTATTGTATTCCAGGCCATAAATAGTATATTTGTCTACTTATCTATCTACACTTTTTTCTACAGAAGTATATGTGTGTTGTTCTCAAATTTAATGCTGCAGAAAACATTCCTACGTGTATCTCTTGGAGCGCATGTTCCCCTTGGATGTGTCTATACCTAGGAAAGGAATCGCTGAGTTGCAGGAAATGCAAATGTTTAAGATAATGCTGAACTATTTTCCCAAATGGTGGTCCCCACCTGTACCCCCAGCAGCTGTAAACAGTCTTCTGTTATTGTGTATCTTTGCCCATTCTTGGCCATGTCACACTATCTTCTGTCAGTCTGGTGGCTGGTGAAATATCCTCATGGTCTTACTCCTTATCCCACTCCCACCTTAGGTTTTACTGGGACCTGATCATGTTGCTGCTGATGGTGGGGAACCTCATCGTCCTGCCCGTGGGCATCACCTTCTTCAAGGAGGAGAACTCCCCACCTTGGATTGTCTTCAACGTATTGTCTGACACTTTCTTCCTACTGGATCTGGTGCTCAACTTCCGAACAGGCATTGTGGTGGAGGAGGGTGCTGAGATCCTGCTAGCACCGCAAGCCATCCGCACACGCTACCTGCGCACCTGGTTCCTGGTTGACCTCATCTCTTCTATCCCTGTGGATTACATCTTCCTGGTGGTGGAGCTGGAGCCACGGTTGGATGCTGAGGTCTACAAAACGGCGCGGGCCCTACGCATCGTTCGCTTCACCAAGATCCTCAGCCTGCTGCGGCTGCTCCGCGTCTCCCGTCTCATCCGCTACATACACCAGTGGGAGGAGGTGGGGCGGGGAGGTGGGCGGGGGGGGGCGGGGGGGCGGGCAGACTCCTCTAGGAAGATGCTATGAGTGGGGTTCCTGGTGACCTTATAGGGTGGGGAAAATGGGTGGGGGCTTCCATGGGTGAGCTCTCTCCCAAGTTGGTGGGGGAGAAGCAGGAACAGAATGAGGGTTCAGGGGATGGGGCCTGGGGTAAAGATGGTGGCACAGGAGGGTGGAGCACAGCTGCGGACACACACTTTAAAGTTAGCTGGATGCTGGGTGGAGGATGGGGTGTGGAAGAAGCTGGAGCTTCTGCTTCAGAGCAGCAGAGTTTAGTGGTTCAGACTGTGGACTCTGCAGTCTCATTGTCTGGTCAGATCCCAGTTTTATGGTTTACTCTAGGAGACTCCGTTTTCTGTTCTATACACTTACCTGTGATAAAACTGTCAGAATTAAAGGAGTTAATACATGCAAATCACTTAGAAAGGTGTCTAGCACATAGTAAGTTCTCAGAGAAGTCACCATTATATATTATTATTATTATTGGAGGAGAGAGGGCTGCTGGCATTAATTCTTACACATACGCCCTGGGAACATTACACTGTGAAATGCCCTCTCTCTTTTCTAGGCTACACTGGGCAGCTTGTGCACTAGATTTGTTTGATTCTCTGCTGTGACACTTACTATGTGGCTCTGGACACATGACTGACCTCAGCTTTTCCTCAGCTATCTATAAGATGAGAGAAATAAGAAATTGCTTTGTATTAGCTATACATGTGTGCCACAAAACTCCACACAAATGAATAATAGTTGTATTTCTTATTTCATGGGGATTGGGGCTAGGGAGAAGTGAGAGGGAGAATTTACCAGGCTGGGATTGGAGGAGGACAAACAGGGAGGGGTTCCTGTCCACAGCAGCTCCTCCTCGGACTCCTCAGATCTTTCACATGACCTATGACCTGGCCAGTGCTGTGGTTCGCATCTTCAACCTCATTGGGATGATGCTGCTGCTATGTCACTGGGATGGCTGTCTGCAGTTCCTGGTCCCCATGCTGCAGGACTTCCCTCCCGACTGCTGGGTCTCCATCAACCACATGGTGGTGAGAAGTCCCCACAGCTCTGCCTCTCCTGGGCCTTCTAAGGGCTCTTCTGCCTGAGTAACAGGGATGGCCACAGGGAGCAGGAGGTGGGAGATGATCACGACAGAAAATAAGGGTGAGGAGGTGGGGAGGAGGGAGGAAAGGGGAAGGACACCCAGAAGAAGTGTTCGTGTATTGGAGGGAGCAGGCAAGGAAGGGTACCTAGCCAGAAGCTGAGGCCCCCAAGCTGTAATAGAGGACTCTTTTGCCTCAGGGCCCCCAGAACCAAACTTAAGTGCCTGCCAGGAGGAAGGCCTGCAGTAGAAGGGGGCAGATAGAAAGACCAAAAGAGGAAAAGGGGCAGGTGGAGAATGAGGCTCTGAGGGGCCCATGCCCAGCTCTGCAATACACTCTGCCCATCAGAACCACTCATGGGGCCGCCAGTATTCCCATGCCCTGTTCAAGGCCATGAGCCACATGCTGTGCATAGGCTATGGGCAGCAGGCACCTGTAGGCATGCCGGACGTCTGGCTCACCATGCTCAGCATGATTGTGGGTGCCACGTGCTACGCCATGTTCATCGGCCACGCCACTGCACTCATCCAGTCCCTGGACTCTTCCCGGCGTCAGTACCAGGAGAAGGTCAGCAGGGACAGGGGAGGGAGGGGTGGCATGGAGGGTTGTTGGAGATTGGGTACCCAGACTTGAGGCCCATTCTGATGTGTGCCCTGTTACGCCTCTGTTTCCTTTCCTGCCCTGTGTCCATTTGGTCCCTGCCCCTGCGTGTACCTTTTCTCTGTTTGAACCTATGCTGGTGCTTGGCCCCTCTGCTGTCCATGCCTGGGTTTTCCTATGACTGTGCTCTGTATCCACCATTATCTGTATTCCTCTGTGGCCCTGTGTATCCACGTCTGGTTCCATGTTTCACCCCTCTGAGTCTGACCTGTGTCTCTGACCTTCTACACACACACACCCTACTGTTCCGGCCCCAAATCTCTCCCTGTGTCCTCTTGCCCCTGGCAATGGGCCGGCCCTCCAGTACAAGCAGGTGGAGCAGTACATGTCCTTCCACAAGCTGCCAGCAGACACGCGGCAGCGCATCCATGAGTACTATGAGCACCGCTACCAGGGCAAGATGTTCGACGAGGAAAGCATCCTGGGCGAGCTGAGCGAGCCACTTCGGGAGGTGGGGCTGGGTTGGCCCTGGAAGCGGGGCTCTTCAGGGACCTGGAGTGCTATCTGGTGGTAGGGGCTGTCAGTCAGCAGGTGCTCCTATGGGAAATGAGGCCTGCAGAGGGCCCCATGGGAGGCCAGGTATTTGGGGGGCTTTCAGGGGCTAGAGTCTTTCTGGAAGGTCCTTTGGGGGTGAAGTGTATATGAGGAGGGACTGTGGGGATCTCTGTTTGGGGGAGATAGTCCCACAAGAGCTCATGGGAAAGATCTGAAGGCAGAAGCTTAGGGATGGTCCCCCGGCCCACTGACGCATCCCATCCTTTGGCAGAACATGACCCCAGGGGTGGGGTTTCTGGAGGAAGATGAGCTCAGTGGGAGTATCTCAGGGTAGGGGGCACAGCCTGCCTGACAGTCCCCTCTCCTGTCCAGGAGATCATTAACTTCACCTGTCGGGGCCTGGTGGCCCATATGCCACTGTTTGCTCACGCCGACCCCAGCTTCGTCACTGCAGTCCTCACCAAGCTGCGCTTTGAGGTCTTCCAGCCAGGGGACCTTGTGGTGCGTGAGGGCTCCATGGGCAGGAAGATGTACTTCATCCAGCATGGGCTGCTCAGTGTGCTGGCCCGTGGCGTGCGGGACACACGCCTCACCGATGGATCCTACTTTGGAGGTCAGCAGGCCTCAGGGAGGTTGGGGGGGTCACAAGCAGATGATGGACAGGGCAACTGCTCCCTGGGCTCGGGGTCCCTGCCTGGCTATGCTGTAGAATCACAGAGCTCCAGCTCCTCCATAGGCTTGCTCAGTGAGAATCTCTGGGCTGGAGTCTGGAGCTCTGTAGTTTTTAAAAGCTTCTCAGATTCTTTTTTTTTTTTTTTTTTTTTGAGATGGAGTTTCACTCTTGTTACCCAGGCTGGAGTGCAATGGCGTGATCTCGGCTCACCGCAACCTCTGCCTCCTGGGTTCAAGCAATTCTCCTGCCTCAGCCTCTCGAGTAGCTGGGACTACAAGCGCACGTCACCATGCCCAGCTAATTTTTATATTTTTAGTAGAGACGGGGTTTCACCATGTTGACCAGGATGGTCTCGATCTCTTGACCTCGTGATCCACCCACCTCGGCCTCCCAAAGTGCTGGGATTACAGCTACTGCGCCCAGCCGCTTCTCGGGAGATTCTAATACACAGCCAGGTTGCAAACTACTGGGCCAGAGGGCCTTTTAGAACCCTTAGACAGTGAAATCCAAGGATCCAATGAGATGAGGGAAAGGCAGGGGGAAGCAGAGCTGTCCTGGAGCATGAGCTTTATGGAGCTGCCTGGTGGTGTGATTTGGGAACCCAGCCTGAGGCAGCAAGGGCAGTTCAGCCAGCCACTGCCCAAAGTGACCTGAGGCTCATATAGTCTCTCGGTCCCCAAACCTCCCACCATCCCCATCACGTTGCACTTTGCTCTTTGACACTGCTTCTCTCCTTCAGGGCTGCCCTCAGTGTGTTCATTCGAGGGGGTGGGAGGGGTGGGTCCACGGAGTGACTTGCCCTGGGCTACCTCTTGTTTGCCTCTTGGGATGGAGCAGTCGGGGAGGGGTGGGAGTTAAAGTGGAGTGGAGTCACTGGGAGTCTAGGGCCAGCAAGGCCTGCCTGATCGTCAGCCTTCATTTGGAGAGAGTGGGAAGGACACGGAGCAGCAATCCAGTAATTGTGGGCATCTGGAGAGAAACAATGCTTGGGGTATTTAGGGACCCTGGAACAGGGAGGTAATAGGTAATCAGTGGTTTCTCCCAAGTCTAGGGAAGAGCCTTAGAAAGTTGGGTCCACTGCTGCAGGCTCAGTGAGAGGAGTTCGGGGGCAGGGACAGGGGTTCTGAGGCTTCCTCCCAACTTCTGCAGAGATCTGCCTGCTAACCAGGGGCCGGCGCACAGCCAGTGTTCGGGCTGACACCTACTGCCGCCTCTACTCACTCAGTGTGGACCATTTCAACGCTGTGCTGGAGGAGTTCCCCATGATGCGCCGGGCCTTTGAGACCGTGGCCATGGATCGGCTGCGTCGCATTGGTGAGACCTGTCCACCCCATCTGCTCTGGGTCCAGGCTCTGCCCTCACCCCACCTCCAACGCAAGGAGCTCAGGCTTTAGGGCTCCAGGGTCATATCCCAATCCATTCAGTCCCAGCAGATGCTCCCAACAGGACTTTCAACACTGTGGCCCACTGTCCTTATCCCTCAGCATGTCCTACCCAGGAGAGATATCATCCCACGTCCCCACGTCCTGAGTCCTCCTTCCCCTGAGTACCAGCCCCCTGACCCTCACTGTCTCTGATACGTACCCACTTCCTCCAACCCCCATCTCCACCCCGCTAGCCCCATCGCCATACCACTGACTCCCATCCCCTACCCTCAACCTCACCCCATCCTGAGACCTTCACACTCCTTGATATCCAACTTCCAACTTGGATTCCTTTCCTATCCTTAACTTCCCCTTCCCGGGACAACTTCTAGGCAAGAAGAATTCCATACTGCAGAGGAAGCGCTCCGAGCCAAGTCCAGGCAGCAGTGGTGGCATCATGGAGCAACACTTGGTGCAACATGACAGAGACATGGCTCGGGGTGTTAGGGGCCTGACTCCCAGCACAGGAGCTCGGCTCAGTGGAAAGCCAGTACTGTGGGAGCCACTGGTGCATGCGCCCCTTCAGGCAGCCGCTGTGACCTCCAACGTGGCCATTGCCCTGACTCACCAGCGGGGCCCTCTGCCTCTCTCCCCTGACTCTCCAGCCACTCTCCTTGCTCGCTCTGCTCGGTGCTCAGCAGGCTCCCCAGCCTCCCCGCTGGTGCCAGTCCGAGCCGGCCCGTGGGCATCCACCTCCCGCCTGCCCGCCCCACCTGCCCGAACCCTGCATGCCAGCCTGTCCCGGGCAGGGCGCTCCCAGGTCTCCCTGCTGGGTCCCCCTCCAGGAGGAGGTGGACGGCGGCTAGGACCTCGGGGCCGCCCACTTTCAGCCTCCCAACCCTCCCTGCCTCAGCGGGCAACAGGCGATGGCTCTCCTAGGCGTAAGGGCTCAGGAAGTGAGCGGCTGCCTCCCTCAGGGCTCCTGGCCAAGCCTCCAAGGACAGCCCAGCCCCCCAGGCCACCAATGCCTGAGCCAGCCACCCCTGGGGGTCCCCAACTTTCTGCCAACATGTAAAAAAACCCTTGAGTACATCCAGCCTTAGTTCTTGGGGTTAGTGAGTAGTATGTACCCAAGGGTGGATGCCTCCTGGGGAAGACCATGGGGACCTGAAACATTGCCCTATGGAAATATCGGCCCTGTGCTGACGTTCCCCATACTGCCATGAAGATGGTCTCTGTATCCTTAGCTCAAGAATCCTGTAGCTTGTCTGCCATCATAATCCATTTATCGTGTGTACTGAGCATCTACCATGTCCCAAGTAATATGCCAGGCGCTGTATGTCTCCACTGCCAAGTAGAAGTGACTCAGAACCCTCTGACAAGGGTATTCCCCTAGCTGTGGTCCTGCCAGGTGCAGGCCCAGGCCCATGACCCTACCTTTACTAAGCACAAGTACTTGCCACCACCATCACTGCCAAGTAACTTAATATCTCTGTTTCCCTGCCGATGATCCTGCAGGTTCTGCCTGGCCTGGTTATCTTCCTGTTCCTGTAGCATAGCCAGGCACTGCCAATCACCTGCGCCCCCATTGCTGCCAGCAGATGTCTTGGGTCCTGAGTGTGGGCGTCCACATTTACCCGCTCACTGCCACCTGTGGCACTCCATGTCTCTACCCCCTGAGTGGGAACACACATCTAAGTTCCCTGCAGTCTGTCCTGTGGTAGAACTGTCTTTTTGTAAACTGAGAGCTGCCTCTTCCCTGTGCCCTCTGCTCCAGTGGTGCCCCCCTAGAAGTTAAGGGGTAGTTGGTACCTCCTTATTAATATGCCAGCCTAGATTCCTCCCCCCTCCCCGGTGGAGGGGCAAATGGCTGAATCCTTATGTTATATTTTTTTCTTTGCTTATTTATTTATTTAATGTTATTTATTCACTTGCTAATTTTATTTGTTACCAATTCATTTTGTTTGGCCATTACTTTATCCATCCCTCCCCTCCTTTTCAGGTAAGGAGACAGGAGGAGTAGTAGGAGGCAGGGCCTCTCCATGCCAGCCTCTGTGGTCCTTGCCCAAACCCATCAGCAGCAATACTTGAACCTTCTCCCTATCAGGTAGGGGCAGGAGGAACCATGTGAGAGAGGGAGAAGGACTGTGTTTATCTTTAGAGTTTTGTTTTGTTTTTTCCTTCTGAGTTTGCTGTTGGTACAGGAGTAAAGGGAAGGCCCAAGGAGTTCAAGCCTGGGGAAGGGCAGGCCAGCCAGCACCTCTGCCTTCTCAGGGACAAGAGTAGTCCTTTGCCACACTCATTCTGTCTGTCCCCTCTCCTACTCTACAGCATTAAAGACTGGGGCCAAGACCCTAAGTCTCCTTTCCTTCTGAGTGAGGAGTTCTGGGGTTCTTGGTGTGTGGGAGAAGTTTTATAATTGCTTTCAAACAGCTGGGTTTAAATATAAAATAGAGATACTCGTTTTTGGCTCTTGGTTTGTGTGTGGGAACAAAGTGAGTGGGAAGCTAATTTTTGGGAGCAGGAGGAAGCAGCCGGGCATTTGGCCAAGCAGGGTATCAGGCGGGCATGAGAGCAGCCAAGATAGTGGTCTACAAGCCAGCACAGAGGCTGTGAAGACAGTGACAGAATCAGCTGCCCAGCCCTCCCTTCTCCCCAGCATCCATCCCACCCAGTTTTCCCCAAAGCATGGGCTTTCATGTCACTGTCAGTCACCACGAAAGGGGTAGCCTGCCCTGGCACGAGATGCCCAGAGTATCATGAGGGCCACATATGAGAATTGGAGACTGGACAAGATCGTCCTGTCCTCCGTCTCCTCAACCCCGAGGGATGGGAAGGCTGGGGTTATGGAATTAACCAGCCAAACTGGGATTAAAGGCTCAAGGCATCTTGGGGCCTGCTGAGAGGATCGGATGCAGGGAATGTACAATTGGTGCTATCAGGTGGTCAGTGCATAATTGGACACAGACTTTCAGGACCTGTGTGAAATGGAGACGGGGCAGCTTGGAATGGGACTAGATGGCAGATATGGTCTCTGATAGTCCCGAGGTAGGGAGAGCCAGGAATAGAGAAGAGAGGACTTAGAGGTGGGACTTTGGAGGGGTGTGGGCTGGAGGACGTAGACTGGGGAGGAAGGGATGGGGTACAGGGGCAGGCTGGGGCAGAGGAGGGAGGGGCATCTCAGGATATGCTCAGCACCCGCATGATGTTGGTGTAGCCAGAGCCAGGTCGCCAGCCTGTCACCACAATCACCAGGTCCCCAACACGGAGGAAGCCACGGAGTTTTCCTGGGGGACAGAAAGAAAATGAGTCATCGGACAGGCACAGCGGCTCACACCTGTAATCTGGCAGTTTGGGAGGGTGAGACGGGTGGATCATGTGAGGTGAGGAGTTCAAGACGAGCCTGATTAACATGTCGAAACCTCATCTCTACTAAAAATACAAAAATTAGCTGGGCGTGTTGGTGCATGCCTGTAGTCCCAGCTATGCACCTAAGAATCACTTGAACCCAGGAGATAGAGGTTGCAGTGAGTTGAGATCATACCACTGCACTCCAGCCTGGTGACAGAGTGAGACTTGGTCTCAAAAAAGAGATGCAGGGCCAGGCGCAGTGACTCATGCCTGTAATCCCAGCACTTTGGGAGGCCAGAGTTGAGTGGATCACCTGAGGTCAAGAGTTCGAGACCAGCCTGACCAACATGGTGAAACCCCATGTCTACTAAAAATACAAAAATTAGGCGTGGTGGCAGACGCCTGTAATCCCAGCTACTCAGGAGGCTGAGGCAGAAGAATCGCTTAAACCCAGGAGGCAGAGGTTACAGTCAGCCGAGATCATGCCATTGCACTCCAGCCTCGGTGACAGAACAAGACTCAAAAAAAGAAAAGAAAAGGTGCAGGATTGTCCATGGGCTAGGACAGAGTGTGTTGCTAAGTAGCATAGCCATCTGCCTGTGTGGCTATGCTGATGGAAGAGGTGTGTGTGATAGGCCAGACTGATACTTCTCAGTCTTAGTGAATCTCACAGGGAAAACCTGGGACCACAGGAGAGAGGCAAGGCCCTTTGAGTGGGTGTGGGAAGCTGGGTTGGAGGACTCCTGATACAAATGGTAGGAGTGGGTGGAAGGGCTAGGTAGCTCACCACTTTCAATGCCAAATTGTACCCGGCGATCTACGTCATCTGCCCAGATGGCTTCTGGAGGTTCCCGGTAAAGCAAGGGGAAGACTCCTCGGCATAAGTGGACCTGGCGGGCGGCCTGGGCAGAGCGGGTGACAGCAATGACTGCTGCCCGAGGTCGGTACTGAGACAGAAGCTGGGCTGAGCTAGAGGAGGCAGAGAAGTTCAGTTCAGATCAGGGAAAGTGTGGTGAACCAAGAAACAAGAGTCTTGGTTCTGGTGCCAGGTGTCACTAACAAGCTGTGTGACCTTGGGTAAGTCATCATACTTCCCTGCGCCTTGGTGTTCTCACCTACAAAATGAGTATGAGAATGTCTACCTCCCAGAGCAGGTGTGGTGGCTCACACCTGTAATCCCAGCACTTTGGGAGGCCGAGGCAGGTGGATCACGAGGTCAGGAGTTCAATACCAGCCTGGCCAAGATGGTGAAACCCCGTCTCCACTAAAAATACAAAAATTAGCTGGGTGTGGTGGCTTGTGCGTGTAATCCCAGCTACTTGGGAAGCTGAGGCAGAGAATCGCTTAAACCTGGGAGGCAGAGGTTGCAGTGAGCCAAGATCGTGCCACTGCACTCCACCCTGGGCAACAGAGCGAGATTTCATCTAAAAAAAAAAAGAAAAAAAAAAAATCCCTGACCTCCCTACCACACAAGAAAGATATGAGATAATAAGGAAAAAAGAAATATTAAAGCTGACTGGGCACGGTGGCTCATGCCTGTAATCCCAGCACTTTGGAGGTCAAAGTGGGTGGATCACCTGAGGTCAGGAGTTTGAGACCAGCCTGGCCAGCATGGTGAAACCCTGTCTCTACTGAAAATACAAAAATTATCCGGGCATGGTGGTACTCATCTATAGTCCCAGCTACTCAGGAGGCTGAGGCAGGAGAAGTGCTTGAACCCAGGAGGTGGAGGTTGTGGTGAGCCGAGATTGCGCCATTGCACTCCAGCCTGGGCAACAGAGTGAGACTCTCTCTCAAAAAACAAAACAAAACAAAACAAAACAAGAAATATAAACCCTTTTGAAAATGTGCTTAATTTACATATAGTACTTAATTACTTCATATCTCCTGTTGATCATGGCATTCTCATGAAGAACAAATCATTACCTTGTCCTGTTCGTTAGGAAAGAGAGCAGCCTACGTTTCAGACTAAAGACTTGAACTCAGACCTACTGGGCCCTTCTGCAATACCTCAGCATTGCAAGGCTCTGTGGGCCGAATGGACTTGCCTCTCAGCCCCAGGAGCCCAAATGGTCTCGAAGCCAATGTGTCCAGTGATGCACTGTCCCCTTACAGCCCCTGGAAGCACACTGGCATTCTGTCTCTCCTGGCCTCCAGCTGTCATTGCTGCCCCTCCTCTTGACTCAGATGGACCCTTCACCCCTGGTGACCAGACTAAACCTGGGGCTCATCCCAGCCTACCCCTGACCCCTACTCCATCTGGGCATTCCCAGTGTCCCCCTCACCGGCCAGTTGTGGTCAGCACGATGATGGCAGCAGCGCAGCACTTGAAGGCAGCCTCCACGGCACCAATGGCGGTGACCTCAGTGGGATCACGGCTCAGTGGCGCTGCCCGACGTAGCTCCTCAAACAGCTGCCGGTGGTACACTGCAGCCTCTGCCTCCCGGGCAATCTGCAGGTGCCAGAATGTCAGGCTGCATTGGGGTGCAGAAGGGATTTGGTTCCCTGGCCCATTTGCTTTTCATGCCGAGCTCCTACCGCATGTTGCATCTTCACGGCTTCCACAGGGAAGTTGCCCTTGGCGGTCTCCCCTGACAGCATGATACAGTCAGCCCCATCCAGCACAGCGTTGGCCACATCGCTTGTTTCTGCCCTCGTTGGTCGGGGCTTGTTGATCATGCTCTCCAGCATCTTGGGGACACCATGAACATCAAAGTTGTAGGAGTCGCACCATGACTGGGGACCCTGCCCAAGCTACTTCTCTGACACCCACACTCTCAGAGTGTCCTGAAAACCAGGGTCACAGTCACAACCCCTGAAAATAGGGGTCAAAGTATCTCTAACTTTGCAGTTTGAGGATCAAACACTTGTCAGCAAAATGTACTATAAACCTATAGTGTGGGCCTGGAGTGGTGGCTCACACCTGTAATCCCAGCAGTTTGGGAGGCTAAGGCAAGTGGATCACCTGAGGTCAGGAGTTCGAGACCACCCTGGCTAACATGGTGAAACCCTGTCTCTACTAAAAATACATAAAGTAGCCAGGCCTGGTGGCAGTCGCCTATAATTCCAGCTACTCGGGAGGCTGAGGCAGAATCGCTTGAACCCAGGAGGCGGACGTTGCAGTGAGCCGAGATCGCACCACTGCACTCCAGCCTGGTAACAGAGTGAGACTCCATCTCAAAATAAATAAATAAATAAATAATGAACCTACAGTGTGGGCATTTACCCTCACCCACAGGTTTTAGTGGGCACTCCCTAAAACCCACAGAGTGCCCAACCTCAAGGGCTCACTCCAGACCTGTGTGGCACAGACAACAGGCTTGCCCGCCAGGTTGCAGCGCCCAATCATCATCTTCTGAGCAAGGAAAACCTTCTCTGCTGGGATCTCGATGCCCAGGTCCCCCCGTGCCACCATGATGCCGTCGCTCACCTCCAGGATTTCATCAAACCTGGGCGGTTGGGGGAATCAGGGCCAGGGCAGAAAGCTGAAAGATGCCAGGGAGAGGCAGGCGGGAGAAGGGTGATGGGGAATAGCTACTGGGAGGAAGGGGAAGAGAACCCAAGCCTCACCTCTTCACGCCTTCGTGGTTCTCAATTTTGCTGACGATCTTGATGCCCTGTCCTTCCGGCCCCAGGGCAGCTCTGACGGCAGCCACGTCGCTGGCTTTCCGCACAAAGGAGGCAAAGACAATGTCCACGCCATGCTCCACGCCGAAGCGCAGGTCTCGGACGTCCTGCTCCGACAGCCCGGGCAAGTCCACCTGGGCCCCCGGCAAGTTCACGCCCTTCCGGCTGCCCAAGACGCCGCCGTTCTCCACTTGGGTCACCAGCCCCTCTGGGCCTGCGGACATGGAGGAAGCCAGCTGCGGTCAGGGGTGAGGCCGGGGCACAGTCACAGCAGAGAGAAGGCTGGGCTTGGATCCCCAAAAGGTCAGGAACCCTGTCCTCGTCTCTCCGCCCTTGTTCTGGGCCCCGCCCGGAGCAGGCACAGACTGGCGTCCTTGGAAGAAACGACGCCCCTCGTAGTCCAGCCCCAACCCAGGGTGAGCGCCGGAGTCTGCACACTGGGGACCCCTGGGACCGGCTGGCAAAGGCGCGTGGAAGACCAGGGGAAGGTGTGGTCGGTCAGACGGCCGATGGGGGAGCCAAAGAGAAGGGAAAGGGCGCAGCGCACGGATGTGGTCAGGGCGGGAGGCGCGTCCGCACCGATTTTCTGGACCACTAGGGAGATGAGCCCGTCGTCAAGATAGATGCGGCCCCCCACGGGCACGACCCGGACAATATTGGGGTAGTCCACCCACACGGTGTTCGCGTTCCCCCGGGTCCGGAACGCGGGGTCCACCGTCACCAGCACCTGAGAGCCCTTCACCAGCTCCACCTCCGACTCCGGACCCTAGGGGCGGGCCAGAGGGGACGTGAGTTCGGCTGCCCGGGAGTCCGGGACCCGCCCCTGCCCACGCCCAGGCCTGGGGCCTCGCCCAACCGGCGCCGCCTTTCCCGCTCGGGCCGGGCAAGTGCCATCCCCACCGCTCACCCCCTGCGGGATCCCAGTGCGGATCTCCGGTCCCTTGGTATCCAGGGCGATGGCCACGGGCCGGTAGCTGAGCGGGGAAGCTGCAAAGCTCTCCACGGCCTCCCGGATGTTGGCGATGGACTCAGCGTGGTACTGGGGAGGGAGCGGAGCGAGGGTTTCAGAGAAAGGTGGCCAGGAACTCGAGGCATCCTCCCGCCCCACCCACCGCCCGGCGCCCGTCCCGCACCTCGTGGGAGCCGTGGGAGAAGTTGAGTCTCGCAATGTTCATCCCGGCCTTGATCATCTCCTTGAGGCGCTCCACGGAGCGAGATGCCGGCCCTAGAATCAGAGATTCCACTCAGACAACATTCCCCCAAAACAGGGGAGGCAACCAAACCCGACCCATCACTACCCTCAGAACGCCCCACGCCACAGGAGTCCTGTTACCTGCCTGATGCAACCCCTGATCACAGGTCACAAACTCCGTTTCCCTCTCCAGCCGACATCCGTCCCCTTGGGGAGGCAGCTCTGTGGGAGTTGGAGGGGAGTGCCCTTGGCTGGGCCTGAGGTCACTGTGTCAGCAAGTGATGTATGTAAGTGCTGCCTACCCGGTTACCCCAGGGTCTGGGGTGTATAGCAGGGGGCGGGAGCCAGGTGAGGGTGTTCGGGTACGGGGATTTTAATGCTAGGAGGCCTCATGGACTGAGGAGAGCTGAGTTCTATCTCAAGGACATAGATTCAGCCATTCTGTGGTCCTCTGTGACACCCATCATTTCCTTTTTTTTTTTTAATGAGACAGTTTCACTCTTGTCGCCCAGGCTGGAGTGCAGTTGCATGATCTCGGCTCACTGCAACCTCTGCCTCCCAGATTCAAGCAAGTCTCCTGCCTCAGCCTCCCGTGTAGCTGGGATCACAGGCGCCCACTACCACCCCCAGCTAATTTTTGTATTTTTAGTAGAAATAGGGTTTCGCTATGTTGGGCAGGCTGGTCTCGAACTCCTGACCTCAGGTGATCCACCCGCATCGGTCTCTCAAAGTGCTGGGATTACAGGCCTGGGAATCCCAGCACTCTGGGAGGCCCAGGAGGACAGATCATGAGGTCAGGATTTTGATACCAGCCTGACCAACATGGTAAAACCCATCTCTTTTTTTTTTTTTTTTTTTTTTAAAAAAAAAAAAAGACGGGGTTTTGTTGGTCAGGCTGGTATCGAACTCCCAACCTCAGGTGATCCGCCCGCCTTGGCCTCCAAAGTGCTTGGCTTACAGGCGTGAGCCACCACGCCCAGCAGTAAAACCCATCTCTACTAAAAATACAAAAATTAGCCAGGCTTGGTGGCACATGACTATAATCCCAGCTACTCAGGAGGCTGGGGCAGGAGAATCGTTTGAACCCAGGAGGCAGAGGTTGCAGTGAGCCGAGATTACGCCACTGTACTACATACAGCCTGGGGGACAGAGTGAAACTCCATCTAAAAAAAAAAATTCTTAATCACCTGGTTCTCTTCAGTCCCAGCTTTTGCTCTCGCTTGCAGCACAACTCAATGCAAGAGTTATCTGTACTTGCTGCCTCCAGTGCCCTCCCCCATTCTCCTTCGAACCCACCCCACTCAGGCGTTGGCCTCCATCTCTCCACTGCATCTGTTCTTGTCAAGGTCACCAAGAAGCTCTGTGTGATCTCAGTGTACTGCTCATGTTCATTCCTCCCCTGCTGGCCTGTCAGCAGCCTGGCCACACATCCCTGCCTGACACCGGTCTTCACTTGGCCTCTGGGACAGCACCTCCCTTGGCTGACTCCTGCCTCTCCAGCTGCTCCTTCCCAGTCTCCTTTACTTGTTCCTCCCCTTAATGTTAGAGGCCCTGTTCTCTTCTCTGTCATTTTATCTACACTCCTTTGGTGATCTCTAGTCTCATGGCTTGAGATACCATCTTCATGCAGACAACTCCCAAATATCTTTCCAATGGAGACCTTTCTCCCAAAACCAGAGTTGTGTCCCTGACTGTCCCCTCGCTATCACACTTGGATGCCTAATGTGCATCTCAGACTCAACGTGTCCCAAGCGACCTGCTCTCCCCCCAAACCCTTCCACCACAGTCTTTCCTGCTCAGTGGATAATGCATCATTCCAGTTCCTCCTGCCAAAGACCTCAGTCACCCATCACGTTTGACTCCTTTCCTTCTTGCCCTTACTCCCTACCCCATATCCAATCAATCAGCAAATCCTGTGGGCTCTACCTGCAACATACATTCAGAATCTGACCACTTCTCACCACATCACTGCCACCAACTGTTCTGAACCAGAAATACTGCAGGGGCGCCCTTCCCCCACCCCCATCTATTTTCAGTACAGCAGCAGGGGAGGGGAGGTTCTATTAAAACATAAGTAAGAGCTTGTCATTCCCCTGCTCAAAACCCTGCAGTAGTTTCTCATTTTACTGGGAGGAAAACACAACTCAAATTCTAAAAACGGCCTACAAAGCCCCACCTGATCCTCCTCTCCCCTACAGTCTCTTCATGTCTGCCGCTCTTCCCCCTTGATGGTTTCTAGCTCTGCTAACCTCCTTGACTTAGGCGTTGGCACTGACTCTTCCTTCTTCCTGGAATTCTCTTCCCCTAGATCTCTGCATGGCGAATTCTCTCATCTACTTCAAGTCTTCCCTTAGGCCTCATTTTCTTAATAATGGCTACCCTGACCTCCCTATTTAGGACTGCAACCTTGTACCCCTGATGCCCTTATCACACTTGATTTCTTACCCCATAGCAGTTATAATGTCCCCCCCCCGCTTTTTTTTTTGAGACAAAGTTTTGTCCTTGTTGCCCAGGCTGGAGTGCAACGGCGTGATCTCAGCCCACTGCAACCTCCGCCTCCCAGGTTCAAGATTCTCCTGCCTCAGCCTCCGGAGAAGCTGAGATTACAGGTGCGTGCCACCACATCTGGATAATTTTTTGTATTTTTAGTAGAAACGGGGTTTCACCATGTTAGCCAGGCTGGTCTCAAACTGTTGACCTCATAATCCGCCTGTCGCGGCCTCCCAAAGTGCTGAGATTACAGGTGTGAGCCACTGTACCCAGCCAACTTTCACTCTTCTTTTTTCTTTCTTTCCCTCCCTCCCTCCCTCCTTCTCCTTCCTTCCTTCCTTCTTTCTTCTTTTTTTTTGGAGGCAGGGTCTTGTTCTGTCACCTAGGCTGGAGTACAGTGGCTTGATCACAGCTCGCTGCAGACTTGACCTACTGGGCTTAAGTGATCCTCCCCCCTCAGCCTCCTAAGTAGCTGGGACTATAGGTATGCACCACCACACCCAACTAATTTTTGTATTTTTCGTAGCGACAGGTTTTGCCATGTTGCCCAGGCTGGTTTCAAACTCCTGGGCTCAAGCGATCTGCCAAACTTGGCCTTCCAAAGTGCTGGGATTATAGGCATACACCATACCCAGCCCACTGTCTAACATAAAAATTTACTTATTTTTAATAATGTATTGTGCTTACTATTTATTGTCACACCCAGCTAGACTGTCAGCTCCCCAAGGGTAGGGATTTTTGTCTGTTTTTTTCACTGATATACTCTCTGGTCCCAAAATCTTGTCTACTAGATGCCCAACAAATTTTTGTTGAATGAATGGCTGAGTCAAACATGGAGAAGTCTCAAAGGAGACCAAAGATGAATAAGCTCCTAGAGAAACACCGAAGAGGCCCTGTGAGGCTGCAGGGGGATGGGAGCATTTACCGATGGTGGCAATTATGCTGGTACTTCGTGTGGCCATGGGCTCGGAGTCAATGTCCAGCAGGCAGAGGTGTTCCAGGAAGGTGTCTGCCATAGCAGCTGGCAGCTGCTGCTGCTGGAAGAAGGCAGTGCCCAGCTCCTGGGTCAGCTGAGCCACACTGGCCCGCCGCAGATACCCCGCTGGTCCTGTGGTAGAAGAGAGCTCAGGGGCTGCATGGCACCTGCCTTTCCTCGCCATGCCTTCATCTCAGCATACCCTCTATTCCTTCCCTTCTTTTTTTTTTGAGACGGAGTCTTGCTCCGCCGCCCAGGCTGTAGTGCAATGGTGCCGTCTTGGCTCACTGAAACCTCCGCCTCCAGAGTTCAAACGATTCTCCTGCCTCAGCTTCCTGAGTAGCTGGGATTATAGACGTGTATAATTTTTGTATTTTTAATAGAGATAGGGTTTCACCATGTTGGGCAGGCTGGTCTCAAACTCCTGACCTCATGATCTGCTTGCCTTGGCCTCCCAAAGTGCTGGGATTACAGGCGTAAGCCACCTTGCCTGGCCTCATTCCCTTCTTATGAGCTGGACATCATCATATATTATCTTATTATGTCACAAGGATCCTATAAAGCAGGTACTGTTAAATGTTCTATAATTATCCCAATTTCACAGATAAAGAAACAGAGGTTGAGAAAGAGGAAAACGATTGTCCAAGATCATCCAGCTTCTAAGTATGGATCACATAGGATTCACATCTAAGTCTGACTCACTCTAGCTCAAGTTCTCAACCCCTCAGTTATACAGACCCCGCACAACCCAGGGCCCTCCGGCCTGCAGCTACTGCTGTCCCTCAACCCCAGCACGCCTTGATGTCTAGTCCCCAGCAGCCTCTCCTTATGCAGGCCCAGCATTACCCAGTTCCCGCTCCCAAGGTCTCTGTTTTCTCCCTTCCAACCCCTGGCTACTGGCTGGCTTCCCCACCCCACCCTCTGAGTCTCCCCAGGCCCCTCAAAACTGCTACAGACCCAGAGGTGTCTGTAGCTCAACCCAGCCCAGTTCAGAGGAGCCCCGCCATTTCAGCCACACCTTCCATGCCACCGCACAGCTCTCTGGGGCTTCCTCTCTGTAGGTCTGCTCCACACTGCTGGGTTGTCAGAGGCATGAGGCCCAGCCAGGCTGGGGATTAGTTCTGCAGACTGGTTAAAGTGTCACCAGTGACTCCCCTTCCACTGGAAGCCCTGTATGCCAGGGGCCAGAGTCCAGGAACCACGGGAGTGCCCCGTGGTTTACATGCTGTGGCCCTGGCCTGCCTATATGGCCTGGAAAAGAGTCAGGCCAGGGTCCATAATTTAACACAGGGAGGCTCCGATGACCGTATGTTCCTCTCCAAAACCCACCTAGCCAGTGGCAGATAGGGATCATTTATACCCTCCACCCTGACTCCTACTTTCCGCTTTCATTTTCCTCCTATGTTCAATGGCTTCTGCTTCCCCTTCTTACCTCCTGGAGCCCCAATCAGGATGGACTTTGCTAAGTCTCTCTGGGACTTAGAGACCCATGACCAAAGCTGCAGGGATGATATGTTCTCCTGGATCGACATGCTTTCAGTGGGAGCCTGGGGCTGCGGGACCATGGAATGAGAGGGAGAGAGGATGACAAAACTGCGGATCTTATCTAAGGGAGCCAGAGAAGAGAAAAGGGGCACACCCAGTAGGCCACCCAGTCTCAGAGTCCCACCCCCACAACTGCCTCCACCCTCATCTTCTGTCATTTCCTCTTATCCATTTTCCCTGATAAATTTTTGCCAAGCACGGTGGCTCACGCCTGTAATCCCAGCACTTTGGGAAGCCGAGGTGGGCGAATCATGAGGTCAGGAGTTCGAGACCAGCCTGGCCAATATGATGAAACCCCATCTCTACCAAAAATACAAAAATTAGCCGAGCGTAGTGGCAGGTTCCTGTAGTCCCAGCTGCTCGGGAGGCTGAGGCAGGAGAATTGCTTCAACCTGGGAGACAGGTTGCAGTGAGCTGAGATCACTCACAACAGAGTGAGATTCCGTAACAACAACAACAACAAATTTTAATCAATTTATACTATCTGGTCATCCATCTGAATATATGGGGAACGCCCATGTGTGAGGGCCTTGTAAATTAGGCTTCACTATATGGAGGGCTTGAGCACAGACACAATGTCTCCAGTTGAGGGAAGTCGAGCTATGGGAAAGCAGGAGCAGAAAGAGACTTAGGTTATTGTGAGCGATTACCAGATGATCATGCAGACGAGATGCATTTGGGTACCATAATTGAGTTTTCTACAAAGATATGGTTATGACTTTGCTGACCCTTCCAGAAGACAAACAACTTACCCTTTGATGTGATAATGTGACCACC